>JARQOD010006896.1:0-41047 GCA_033576555.1 Oophaga sylvatica | reverse complement strand
GGGCTTTAATCCCTGCCGTAGCGCTTGCCAGCCTACGTGAAAACACTCGCCCCATCGGCATCACTCGACATGCGAAATTCAGCTTTCCTAGCAACGACTGCAAATCCCGCAACGACAACTTCTTCAAACGGCGCACCCTACCCACTTCCGCCCGTAAAGCCAACAACTTTTCTTCGGGCAATCTGAACTCCCATGCCACCGTGTCAATGACTATCCCCAGAAAACACAAACAAGTAGATGGACCCTCAGTCTTACCCGGTGCCAAAGGAACCCCAAAACGCTCCGCCACCCACTCAACAGTTCTCAAAATCCCATGACAGCACGAAGAGTTTGCCGGGCCCACACACAGGAAATCATCCAAGTAATGAATAACTGAATTACAACCGGACACCTCTCGCACTACCCACTCAAGAAAGGAACTGAACGCTTCAAAATAAGCGCATGATAAAGAACACCCCATTGGTAAGCACCTGTCAACAAAGAACCCCCCTTCCCAAAAACAACCCAGCAGCTTCAAGCTATCAGGATGTACCGGCAAAAGTCGAAAAGCAGATTCGATGTCGGTCTTAGCCATAAGGGCCCCCCGACCGCACTTCCTCACCCACCGCGCAGCCTCTTCAAAAGAGGAATAAACCACCGAACAAATTTCAGGATCGATGCCATCGTTCACCGATCTCCCCCGCGGGTAAGAAAGATGCTGAATAAGCCGAAACTTGTTCGGCTCCTTCTTTGGAACAACGCCCAACGGGAAACCACTAAATCCGAAAAAGGTGGCGACGAGAAAGGGCCCGCCATGCGACCCAAACAAACCTCTTTTGCCAATTTTTCCCCCACCACCTCCTTATGCAATAGGGCCGAACGCAAATTCCTAAGTACCTGCGGGATAACAAACGGGGGATGTGGTATAACAAAACCATCCTTAAAACCATTATACAACAACGCCGCCTTCTCCTTGTCCCCATATCTATTTAGATAAGGGACCATCCTTTCCAGACTCACCGGAGTCTCTCCCTTGGGAATTACCACCCCCAGATTTTTGTTTCCCTTTTTTAAAACACTTAGACGCTCCGTGAGAGGCGCCGTTGCAGTTGGAGCAGACATGTTTAAATTTACACCCTGCCCCAAACTTACACTGGCCGTCATTAAACTGCCAGCATACCCCAAATTTGTTTCCACCTGCTTGCCCTTGACCACTTCCTCCTGCTGCCCCATAGTGCAAAAGGAACAGGGGTAAAAAGAAGAAGAAACTTCACCCAGGCAGTGGGAGTAAAATATAAAATTTTTATTATGTATTAGAATAAAATTATAACACAAGCATCAATTAAGATAAAAAGAAAGCCAAAGCCCCACACAATGTAATCCAATATTCTGGTATGTAGTATAAATAAATCAGGTAAGTAATAGAATATTACATAAAGTATGCTGGAGAAAGAGAAAACGATATTCCGGTGAAATATATATATTAGTGCACTCAAAAAGAAAATATATATGTACGAAAAAATATGCTAAATAAATTACATAAAGCAGTGTATCCGCACAATTCTATGTGTGTCCCTTACGATGTGCCCTAAATATATGCATAATGCAATACAAATATAATGTATAGCAAAAATAGTGCCAAGGAATAAATAAAATACAATGTTACCAACACAAACAACCACAAATTGCGCACCAATTTAAATGTGCTTATATGAGAACCAACACCATGACTACCGTAACTACCGTAACTACTAAATGACCATAAAATACAAGCATACTACCTGAAAATACCAGGGGAGGAAATAACTCGTGGTGACCAGGCTGCCTAGAACGCGCCCCGACGCGCGTTTCGGAAAGGTTATTCCTTCGTCAGGGGGACGAAGGAATAACCTTTCCGAAACGCACGTCGGGGCGCGTTCTAGGCAGCCTGGTCACCACGAGTTATTTCCTCCCCTGGTATTTTCAGGTAGTATGCTTGTATTTTATGGTCATTTAGTAGTTACGGTAGTTACGGTAGTCATGGTGTTGGTTCTCATATAAGCACATTTAAATTGGTGCGCAATTTGTGGTTGTTTGTGTTGGTAACATTGTATTTTATTTATTCCTTGGCACTATTTTTGCTATACATTATATTTGTATTGCATTATGCATATATTTAGGGCACATCGTAAGGGACACACATAGAATTGTGCGGATACACTGCTTTATGTAATTTATTTAGCATATTTTTTCGTACATATATATTTTCTTTTTGAGTGCACTAATATATATATATTTCACCGGAATATCGTTTTCTCTTTCTCCAGCATACTTTATGTAATATTCTATTACTTACCTGATTTATTTATACTACATACCAGAGTATTGGATTACATTGTGTGGGGCTTTGGCTTTCTTTTTATCTTAATTGATGCTTGTGTTATAATTTTATTCTAATACATAATAAAAATTTTATATTTTACTCCCACTGCCTGGGTGAAGTTTCTTCTTCTTTTTCCCCCTGTTCCTTTTGCACTAAGGGTTATGTTTTCCTATTCGGCTGGTTTTTGCCATCCACCTTTTTTGTCTTGAGATCCAATTGATTTGTGTGGATTTATCTTTTAGTATTTTATTATTGTAATTTCATTACACATTTCCACACTGCATTGCATTTCATTTCAGTTTGGTTTTCTCCTGCTGCCCCAGCGGTATTGCTACTCTGGCCTGCGCCTCCCGTTCCCCCATGAAAGGAATGCCCAAACTTATTCTGTGTTATGACTCTCATCCACAGACCAATGTCTTTCTGATCCCAACGAATTGCCGGACGCACAGCCTTCCTTTGCCTGAACTGCTCGTCATACCGCAGCCAAGCCTGCCCCCCGTACACCCTATATGCCTCCCCTATAGCATCAAAATAACAAAACAAAGCAGAACAGTTGTCCGGAGCTTTTTCCCCGATAACACTTGCCAAAATGGCGAACGCTTGTTGCCAATTCACAAACGTCTGAGGAATTAAGCGCCACCTCAGTTTCTCCTCCTCCTCCTTCTTACTATCCTCTTTTTGTCCAAATTAAACTTCTCCAAAGGCAATAAAGAGAATATCTCAACATACTCATCCTTCCAAATATGCTCCTTTACCTCCTTCTTCAAATGCGCCCCCAATGGGCCCTCAAAACAAACATACACCTCCCCGTGAGCCCTATCATCCAAACGCACCCGACACTCTTTTTCCTTCTCTGTCTGCACCGACACAGACACAGGTTCAGCACTATGCCCTTCCTGTTCCGTCCCGCTCTAAACCATTACTGACCCCCGACCGAACTACCCCAACCGGTGAAGAAGACAAAAATGAATGACTGACACTTGACATAGAATTATACTCACCGGGCTGCGAGGGTGCTGTGAGCCCTTCAGCCGGATAACCTGGCTCCAAAGATGCATCTCCACTGCCTCGATCCGACACAACGACTCCGCTGATTTGCTCCTGACGTCCCGAAACCCCGTCGTGACCTCCAGAAGAGAAAGGCCTAAACCCCATTGGGGATCCAGCCCGCTGGTCCTGAAATAGCGGTGACGACTGGGTCGCAGTAGCACCCGACGATACTTCAAAAATATCTTGAGCCTCATTACCAGCAACGGCAGCGTAGGCAGGCCGCCCCACGTTCGCCCCACAGCGACGGCCCCCTGCCCCATCTGGAAACCCACTCACTATGGGGGATAAAATCTGCTGCCCCGAACTGCCGACCGATGCCTCGGCCGCCGAAACTCTGGAGCCGTTAACAAAGGCAGGCCGCCGTGCAGAAACACTGCCACTGCGGCCCCCCGCCGAACCTGGAACCCCGCCGCTAACAAGGGGGGACAATTGCAGATCTGGAAAGCCGGCCAATCCATTGGCTGCCGACGCACCTGCGTCGCTTTCTGAGGCAGGTTGCAATGCAAGCCGATCGCAACTGCGACCCCCCGAGGATGCAGCTCTCACAGGACGCCCATCGCATAACGGCTCCACCGACAACGCACCTGCGATACTGCCTGAGGCAGGCCGCGCAGCAAGCTGATCCCCACCGCGACCTCCCGAGAACGCAGCTTTCCCACGACGCATGGCGCGTAACGGCTCCACCGCCGACGCACCTGCGATGCTGTCTGAAGCAGGCCGCACAGCAAGCCGATCGCCACTGCGACCTCCCGAGGACGCAGCTCTCACAAGACGCCCAGCACGTAACGGCTCCGCCCCCTGACAAGAACGCGCCGGAGGAGAGGTTACCGCCGCAGGGCCTCACCGGCTAGGCGGATTCCTCCCAGGCCGGAGCCTGCTCACCCGAGCGCCGCGTGGCGCCCGGCCTGGAGGGGCCCGTGAGGGGCTCCTGCGCCGACGCGAGGCCCGAGGAGCCTGATCCGGCGAAAGTCGCTCTGGAGGCCTCACCCGTCTTGGACGCCTCTCCCGCTGCGCTGCCCCAGACGATGGACCCGGCGTTTCCTGGACAAGGATCACAACCTGCGCTTCCAGCCATCCTGGCGGCTGCGACAAGGCCGCAGCCCTGAGGCGCTCCAGCGCCGCATTCTCTGACATGGTGAGCTGTACTACTGATGGGGCAAGACAGGAACTGACCCTGGATCCGCCCCAACACTGCCTTATAAACCCCCCCACCCCCTCTCATTTAAATGTTCCTCCCTCATTGTAAACCCCTCCAAACCCCCATCATGCCGGCCTCCGCCCACGCCTCTTTCTTGGGGGGGGGAGGCTCTGCTCCGGCCATTACTAGAGAGATACATCTCCTTCTTTCACTCTCATAGCGTTTTTTCAACATATCACCAGTGGGCTTACTTAAAAAAGAAGAATCAGTCAATGTGCCCGAAATAATCCGTCTAGCTTCTTCATCAGTATAAGAAAACATAGTGGCAACATCTAGTTCACCCACATCTGGATAATTAGATTCAGTCATAATAGTCCGGTGTATGCCAGCCCAGGTCAAAAGGTAAATCCACACAAAAGAAAAAAAAGCTGACAGCACTATTCAGACATCAAGATGCACGTTCAAATGCCATCTGACCCAAAAATGGACAAGTACATACCATGTGACAAAAGAGAACAGCATCAAATCCGGGTGAAAAAGTAGAAATTCTTTATTTTGCCAGATGCAACGTTTCAACCAATACAGGTCTTTTTCAAGCATACAACATAGTCATAATGGCAGCCTTAAATAGGAAGTGGACTGCAGATCCACCAATCACCATCCACAGGCCGTCCAATATAAATAACATCACAGGTACATAAAAACAATATTTACAGCGCAACAATCATATCCAAATGCATTCAATTTAATATCACAATATACACAATATCTTTATTCAAGTTATATGATAAAATTGCAGACTTCTACCAATCAAATAATGGCATCAGTGTAGTCCTGGAGATAGCAGGCCCAATCATAGGGCGTATGGATGTAAACAATCTTCAAGGGCCAATACATGTGCTCCTAAGTCGCGGCGCCAAAAAGAATGTGCACACATCAACCAATAGGATTACTAATTGTCATCAAAACCAGAGAAAGGAAATGTATCCCCGTCCAAACTCGGCCCCGTGGCTAATCTCTGATGAATCGCAAGGCAGTGCCGGCCCATAGAGGAGGCGTCAGTAGTAACGACCACCGCATAATTGCCATAAAGCAACACTATAGAGATGCCTCTCGGCATAATCACTGCACAGGTGCGACCACGTGATGAGTCATGTAGCAAATCACATGGCAGCGCTGTGCACAGAGATCAGCCTGCAAATCTAAGGGGCGGTACATACAATGATGTCTACAAGAGGCTCACTACCAGGTTGCATAGCAATGCTATAAACAAGAAGCCTAGGCGCACATCAGAGAGGCAGTACGTCATCATGACGACCACCAGAAGGATACGCCATATCCACGGCGATGTATCCAATCTCGGCGCTACCTTAGGACACATCCCAAATAAAGAGCACATAGAAAAACGTCACATCGCCCTATATAAGGCAAACACATACCTATAAATACACAGAAGACTTGTGGGACAGTCAGAGTATAAAACATTGGTAAAGATATATAACCCTTATTATGGCAGCACATAACTTCAATTGCACATTAATCTCAGGACAACATGACTACACTGCTAAAACCGCCAAGATTACATTATCATTGTCATATCATAGATCACAACCCTAATGAGAAAATAAACAAACAAAGGGCAAAGGGGAGAGAAAGCCCAGAGAAATTCTGGACATCCAGTCCCCTCCGTCCCGTGTTCATTGGAAAGAAAAATAAAACAAAAATGTCAAAAAAAAAGAACAAACAAAGTAAAAAATAATAATATAGTGCCAAGATGAACTGATTAAATGCATAGACTGATTACAAAAGGAAAAACTCGCCTGGCGGCCCCTACCCGCTTCCATGGTTATCCTACTCAGTGTCGGGTTTTCTCAATCAGTGCACTCTACACTTCGAAATCTTGGGGCATATGATTGCTGACTTGCTGTCATGACCCAGGACGGGGTTTTGTCTTTGTCTCATCCTGGTCAGACTGGGGTTAATAGTTTCAGCCTCTCTCTGGCAGAGGGCGGCGTTTCAGTTTTTAAAAAAATGTTTCATGTCTGCTCCAGTTCTTATTCAACCAGACCGTCTGAACCATTTATTGTTGAGGTGGACGCCTCGGAGGTGGGGTGGGGGCGGTGTTGTCCCAGGGACCCGCCACTTTGACTAAGACCCTGTGCCTTTTTCTCTAAGAAATTCTCTCCTGCGGAGAGAAACTATGATGTTGGGAATCGAGATCTTTTGACCATGAAGTTGGCCTTTGAAGAATGGAGGCATTTTTTAGAGGGTGCTGTCCATCCTATTACCGTGGACCACAAGAACCTAGCTTACATTGAGTCTGCTAAAAGGTTGACTCCTAGACAGGCGAGATGGTCGCTTTTTTTTTCCCCGATTACAGTTCTCCATCACTTTTCGGCCAGGATCCAAAAATGTCAAGCTGATGCCTTGTCACGCAGTCTGGATCCGGTGTCTCCCCTCGAACCTCCATCCTCCATTCTATAGCCTGGGGTGGTGGTGGCAGGTGTTTCTGCTGGGTTGGAGCAGGAGATTCGGAAAGCTCAGTCTCTTGCTCCTCCGGCTAAGCCGGTGGATTCACTTTTTGTACCAGTTCAATTTCGTCTCAGGGTCCTTCGGGAACTCCACGACTCAGTTCTGGGTGGACATCCTGGGATCTTGGCTACCCAGAGGGCCATCGCTAGGATATTCTGGTGGTCTTCTTAAGCCTCTGATGTTGGGGAATTTGTGTCTGCTTGTGGGGTATGTGTCCGTGCGAAAACCCCCCATAACCGGCCGGTCGGGGAATTGGTGCCACTGCCAATTCCTGATAGACCATGGACCCATTTGTCCATGGATTTTATCACCAACCTTCCTCCTTCCAAGGGTTATACCGTCATTTGGGTAGTGGTGGACAGGTTTAGTAAGCAGGCACATTTTGTACTCTTGGCAGCTTTACCTAATGCGGAAACGTTGTCCAGATTGTTGTTGAGCATGTGGTTTGGTTGCATGGGGTACCCTTGAATGTGGTGTCTGATAGGGGGGTACAATTTGTTTCCAAATTTTGGAGGGCGTTTTGTAAGAGGTTGGTTATTGGTCTGTCCTTTTTATCCGCTTATCATCCAGAAACTAATGGGCAGACTGAGCGGACCAATAAGTCTCTAGAGCAAATCCTGCGTTGCCTGACCTCAGCCCGACAGGATGATTGGTGTACTGTGTTACCTCTGGCTGAATTCGCGTTTAACAACCGCATTAACCAGTCTACGGGCACATCTCCCTTTTTCTGCAATTATGGGTTTCATCCACATTTTGGGGAGTTCTCCCGTTTGGACTCTGGGTGTCCTGGGGCGGATGGGACAATCCTGCAGTTGGGGAGTTATGGCAGGAGGTCCAAAGGAACATTACGAAGGCTCAGTCTAAATATAAGTTTTTTGCTGACAAAAAACGGTCTGTGGGGCCGGTGTTCCAGGATGGGGATAAGGTATGGTTATCTACTAGGAATATAAGGCTCAAGGTCCCCTCTGCGAAACTTGGACCTAAATTTATTGGTCCTTATGAAATTACGGAAGCAGTTAACCCGGTGGCATTTCTGTTGCGTCTCCCTCCGTCTCTACGGATTCCCAACGTTTTCCATAGGGCCCACCTGAGTACGAGGTGGAACGAATTCTTGACTCTAGGTTTGTCTGTCGTGCTCTTCAGTATCTGATACTTTGGAAAGGCTACGGTCCGGAGGACCGGTCGTGGGTTCCTGCCTGATCTGTTCATGCGGATCAGTTGGTCCGGGCCTTTCATGCCAGGTGTCCTGAGAAACCCGGGGGTCCGGTGGCCCCCCGTTGAGAGGGGAGTACTGTCATGACCCAGTAAAGGGTTTTGTCTTTGTCTCGTCCTGGTCAGACTGGGGTTAATGGTTTCAGCCTCTCTCTGGCAGAGGGCGGCTATTTAGTTGCCAATTGACCTAGGTCTGGTGTCAGTTATACTCCTGCCCTCGGCTGAGTTAGTTGACCTCCTGTGTGCCTGTGCCTTGTGCCTGATCTTGTTGCTTGTTTGGTTTTGACCCGGTCCGTCTCTTCGTTGTGAGTTTGTCTACTGTCTTGGTACTGTGTACTTCCCTCTGTGTATGACCTGGCTATCCTGACGATCCGTTTTGTCTATGCCACTTGGTAACTCTGTCCCGTAGTTACCCTTCTAGGAGTTCCTTCTGCTCCTAGCTCTCGGAGCTTAGGCCACTCCCACCAGCAGTCACGTGCTTCAGGTCCTCTGGCCTGAAGCATTCTCTATCTGTTAATGCTTCCTCTGAGAGACCTGTGGCCGGCGCCGCCCCTTGGCAGTCACATGCTTCAGGTCCTGTTAGTCTGAAGCACGCATCTTCACCGCTGCTGCCCCGGTCCACAGGTATCTTTGAGTGCAGTCTGTCTTACTCAGGACACGCGCACTGGCTCAGTGAGCAAGTGCAGTGCGGTGTTCGTGATACCTGCGTTTTCAGGAGCGTTCCATGGAGATCAAGCGAGACAAAAGTCTCTAGTTCTTTCAAAACGGTTACTTCGCCTCCTTCTCCTGAGGCCATGGAGGTCGACCATTTAAGTTTGGCCACCCGTCGCCAGGAGGCGCGTCGCAAGGAAGGAAGTTGTTTCTACTGTGGTAGTTCTGAGCATCTGATCCGTTCCTGTCCTAAGAAGTCGGGAAACTCCAGTGCCTAGGTTCGGTAGGAGAGGCCACCCTAGATAGAGAACATTCCTCTCCCTCTTTGCAAATCTCGGTCTCCGTGTCCTGTGGAGCAATAAAATTCTCTGAACTTTCTTTACTGGATTCTGGAGCTGAAGGGAACTTCATCCAGCAGGCTGTTGTGGATCGTTACCGCTTACCAGTCTAGTGTCTTCCTGATCCATTACGGGTGACCGCCGTAGATGGCAAACCACTGACCGAGCCCGTCCAGTTTCAGACCGAGCCTGTGGATCTCCGGTAGGTCTAACGCATGCTGAAAGAATCCGTTTTTATGTATACCCCAGTTTGTCTCATCCCTTGCTATTAATTTTACCATGGCTTCAGATGCACGAACCGTCCTAAATTGGAGAACTGGAGAGGTTCTGCGTTGGAGAGATACCTGCATGAATCGATGCCTAACCCGGATTCAACCTGTTTCGCCTCCAGTTCAACCAGATACCCTGCCAGGGTTGCCTTCCTCCTACTGGTCCTTCTCTGTAGTCTTTGGGAAAAAAGAGGCTGAGAAGCTACCTCCACACAGGTCGTATGACTGTCAGATAGAGCTTCTACCTGGAACATCTCCTCCTCACGGGAGAGTTTATCCTCTTTCTCAGGCAGAGACTCAGGCCATGTCGGACTACATCCAAGAGAACCTAGCAAGAGGATTTATCCGAAAGTCATCTTCAACGGCAGGAGCAGGATTCTTCTTTGTGAAGAAGAAGGATGGATCCCTGTGGGCTTGTATCGACTACCGGGGCCTAAACCAGATCACGGTAAAAAACAGGTATCCATTACCTCTTATTTCAGAGATGTTTTATAGCCTCTGAGTGGCCAAGATCTTCACCAAATTGGATCTCAGAGGGGCCTACAACCTGATTCGAATCAGAAAAGGAGACGAATGGAAAACAGCCTTCGACACCCGTGATGGCCACTACGAATACCTGGTAATGCCATTTGGCCTAAACAATGCTCCCGCGGTCTTTCAGGAATTTGTTAATGATATTTTCAGGGATCTGCTCTATACTTGTGTAGTTGTCTACCTGGATGACATTCTGATATTCTCTGCAGACTTGGCCTCACACCGGAGGCAAGTACGCCTGGTCTTACAAAGACTGAGAGAGAACAAGCTTTATGCCAAATATGAGAAATGCCTCTTTGAGCAATTCTCTTTGCCTTTCCTCGGGTACATTGTATCTTCCACAGGATTAAAGAAGGACCGAGAGAAGTTGTCTGCCATCCTCAAGTGGCCTCGTCCGTCTGGGCTAAAAGCCATGCAACGGTTCCTGGGGTTCGCCAACTACTACCGGCAATTCATCTCACACTTTTCCACCCGAGTGGCGCCCATCACAGCTTTAACCCGGAAAGGTGTAAACTCCAAGGAATGGTCCTCCGAGGCAGAAGAGGCCTTTGTTTCTCTCAAAAAAGCCTTTGCTTCCGCACCAGTTCTCCATTGTCCAAATTCTAATGAGCAATTTTTTCTTGAGGTAAACGCTTCTTCCATAGGTGCAGGAGCAATTCTCACGCAGAAATCGCCTACCGGTCGGATGATTTCCTGTGTTTTTTTTCCAAGGTTTTTTCTCCCGCGGAAAGGAACTACTCCGTTGGAGATCGGGAACTGTTTGCTATCAAATTAGCTCTACAAGAATGGAGACATCTTCTTGAGGGAGCTCTTCACCGGGTAGTCATATTCACCGATCATAAAAACCTTGCCTACCTCCAATCTGCTCAAAGACTGAATCCCCGTCAGGCCCGGTGGGATTTGTTTCTTGCTCGTTTTGATTTTGTCCTTCATTTCCGCCCAGCTGACAAAAATGTCAAGGCAGATGCACTCTCCAGAGCCTTTTTGCCTCCTGAACTGGAGGAAGAACCTCAGCACATTATTGAACCTTCAAGGTTAGTCTCAGATGCCTCCATTGATCTTGCCCAGCTTCCCCCAGGGAAAACTCTCGTGACCGCTTCTGAACGTAATCGTGTCGTGCGGTGGGGTCATTCTTCCAAGTTAGCTGGCCACGCCGGTCAGAAAAAGACTCAGCAACTCATCACCCATTACTACTGGTGGCCTACCATGGGTAAGGATATCTAGGAGTACGTCGCAGCCTGTCCTTCATATGCCCGTAACAAGACTGATTAACATCTACCAGCCGGCAGGCTTCTGCCTCTTCCGTCCGCTCCCTGGCAGCACATCAAGATGGATTTCATCACGGATCTTCGCATTTCTTCTGGCTGTTCTGTGGTATGGGTTGTGGTGGACCGCTTCTCTAAAATGGCTCACTTCGTTCCGCTACCTGGCCTCCCATCTGCTCCAGAACTTGCCGATCACTTCATTCAGAATATCTGCCGTCTTCATGGATTTCCTCTCCACATCGTGTCCGACAGGGGCGTCCAGTTCACCTCAAAGTTCTGGAGAGCAGTCTGAAAACTGGTAAAAATAGAACTAGATTTTTCTTCGGCATACCATCCCCAGTCCAATGGGCAAGTGGAGAGGATCAATCAAATCCTGGCCGGATTCCTGCGTTACTTCGTCAACGCACACCATAATGACTGGGTAGAATTACTGCCCTGGGCGGAATATTCCTACAACAACCAAGTGAATCTTCTGGAAAATCTCCCTTTCAGATTGTGTTTGGACTCCAACCCGGAATTCCTCTTCCTATCTCTGGACCGTCTGGTGTTCCGGCAGCCGATACCTTTACCAAAGATTTCTCGAACATTTGGAAAGATACCAAGACTGCTTTAGAGAGAGCCTCTCAAAGTATGAAAAGGCATGCAGACAAAAGACACTTGGATGCTCCCACCTTTCGCCCCAGAGACAAGGTATGGCTCTCCTCCAAGTCTATTAGTCTGAAGTTGCCTTCATACAAATTGGGTCCCCGTTTCATTGGCCCCTTTGAAGTCTTGAGACAAATCAACCCGGTCTCTTACAAATTGAAATTGCCTACTTCCTTACGTGTGCCTAACTCCTTTCATGTTTCCCTCCTCAAACCAGTAGTTTTCAGCCCCCTTAAGGACCCGAGTACCACTTCAGATCTGGTCTCTGAGGATGATGTTGAGGTAAAGCATATCTTGGCCACTAAGAAAGTAAGAGGTAGGACCTATTACCTGGTGGACTGGAAGGGTTTTGGTCATGAGGAGAGGTCTTGGGAGCCTAAAGAGAACATCCAGGCCCTTCTCCTTCTTAAAAATGTTTACGCAGGCTTGAAAAAGAGGGGGCATAAAGAGGGGGATACTGTTACACCCGGTCCCTGTGCTGGCTCTGCACTCTGTCCTGGTCACTCACCTCCTGCTCTTCAAGCTGTCCCTATGCAGCAGCGTGCTCCCTGTCTGGAGTCTCGTGCTCTCTCTGCTTCTCAGCGTCCTGCTCCCTCCCCCATTTCCTGGAACGCTGCCAGCAGGCCTCCAGGGAGAATGCTTAGGACGCGAATGCGCCTTCCTCTTGTCTCTTAAAGGGACAGCGCGCATTTTTTGAAAATGTCAATTAACCAATGACAGCGCACTGATTACTATATCTGGCGATTCCACCATAAGGGGAGTGCCGGAGCAACGAGTATCTACCATTACTACATCTGGTTCATTCTCTGATCTGTCTGCGCTGCGTTGGCAGTCTCTGTGCATTTGCTCATACTATTTGTCTCCACAGAGTATCGGTATCCTGTATCCTGCTATCCCTGACAACCTCTGCAATCACTTGTGCACGTGTCATCCCGTTCCGCCAACAGCCATACGAATCCGTGGACTGTGACGAGGTTACTGGAGCCAGCCTGCTACCATCTACCTGGAACCAGGACCTTCCTCACCTGTGTCTACCTCTCCACTGTCTCTTCTATTATATCTGTTACCCCTTTTGGTTCCTGCTGGGACAGCTGCCACGTGTCCAGGGTCTAACTGGAGGTAGCACCGGTCCTGTTCGAGGGGCCTTACTATGGGTACCAGGGGCTTACTAGTTACGCCCCCTTCGGAGCCCCCCGGACCGTGGTCCCGAGGTTCCACTTCAAAAATAAAAGACGAATGTGAACTTCATCATCTCTGCCTCCGCTTCCATTCGTTACAGGTATAATGTCCCTCATTCTGGTATAATGTCTCCATTCTTGTATAATGTCCACCATCCTGGTATAAAACCCTATTCCATGCTCTCATCATCTCCCACCTTGACTACTGCAACCTCCTGTTTTGTGGCCTCCGTTCTAACACTCTCGCATCCCTCCAATCTATTCTAAACTCTGCTGTCCGACTAATTCACTTATCCCCGCTATTCCCTAGCCTTTCCCCTCTGTCAATCCCTTTACTGGCTCCCCATTACCCAGAGACTCCAGTTCAAAACCCTGACCATGGCATACAAAGACCTGTCTCCTCCATACATCTGTGACCCGGTACTTACCTGAATGCAACCTCCGATCCTCACAAGATCTCCTTCTCTACTCCCCTCTTATCTCCTCTTCCCTTCAATCGCATACAAGATTTCTACCGCACATCCCCCTTACTCTGGAACTCTCTACCCCAACATATCAGACTCTCGCCTAAGGTGGAAACCTTCAATAGGAACCTAAAGACCTACCTCTTCCAACAGTTCTATAACCTGTAGTAACCACCGATCCACCAAACCGCTGCACGACCAGCTCTCTCCTCATCTATTGTATCCTTACCCATCCCTTGTAGATTGTGAGTCCTCGCGGACCTGGTCTTCTCTCCTCCTGTACCAGTCGTAACTTTTATTGTTTAACATTTCTGCACTTGTTTTTATTATGTATACCTCTTTTCACATGTAAAGCGCCATGGAATAAATGGCGCTATTAAAATAAATGATAATAATAATGTCCCTCATCCTAGGCCCATTCCGGGTATAATGTCAACATCCTGGTGTAATGTCCACCTCCTGGTATCATGATCCCATTCTGGTATAATATCCCCATTATGGTATAATGTCCCCCATCCTGGTATAATGCCACCATGCTGATATAATGTCTCCCAACCTGGAATAATGTCCCCCATCCTGGTATAATGTCTCCTATCCTGGTATGAAGTCCCCCATCCTGGTATAATGTCCCCATTCTGGTATAATGTCCTCCATCCTGGTATAAATCCACCATCCTGCTATTAAGTCCCCCATTCTGGTATAATGCTGTCATGCTGCTCTCACGGCATTCCTCTGGTTCCGGGGCTCAGCGCCCGACGTCATCACGCGCTTGACCCTGTGGCTGTTCACTCAACTCTAGATCCTTTTCCAGCTCGCATGTGTGTAGCCCAGCTGTGCCTGGAGTCACATTTCCCCAGGGGGATGCACCAAAGGTAACACCCACAGAGACCTGATATGCACACAACAAACCTTCACTATTTCCTAGAGCCACCAGAGGGAGCCCTTTTGCAGTATATAAGGGTAGTGAAGACACAGCAGTTACCTCAGATGAGATCAGATCAGTGAGAGATTAGCTGGGAGTGTGAGACAGTTTAGTTACCTCAGGCAGTCTAGCTGAGAACGTGCCTAGACTATTTACCTCAGAGCTGAGAGGAGTAGAGAGTTGTGAGAGAATCTGAAGACTGCAGCTTGAGCTTAGTTCAAAGAGTGGAGGCTAGTAAGAGTGGAGGAAGATAGCCACTTCAGCCTGGTCAGAACTGAGTCAACTGAGTGTAGTTTCAGTGAGCAAGCGTACCGACGCTTTGAGAGCGGTGAAGAGAGAGAAGAATCAGCTAACTTCTGCTATTGTGCTTGTGTTAACGGTCGGAGTAGGACGAAAGGCGAGTGGAAGAGAAGAAGAGAGTAACGGAGGTTGAAACAGCATTGATAGCTTACCTCTACTCTGAATACCGGACACCGGGTCCGAGCTTGCTAGCATCTACACGACTAGTAGGAGATACCGGAGACCCTGCTGGACTACAGGTCGCAGGGGCCCAAGAGTGTTGATACGTAACCGGGGTCAGGAAGACAGGAGTCCGGTCGGCCAACCATTAGAGACACTGTTCTATCCAAGAGAAGGCCTCACCACAAAGTCAGCCGGGCGTATAAGTGAAGACAGAGTTAGACTTCGTTTCATACAGGTCAGAAACTCACACAACAGGAGTAAGGAGGCCCTACACCTACTCAGTGGGAATACTGGATGTGCATCCTCCACCCTGCCAGCTTCCCGGGACGTGCCTGCAACTACCATCAGTAAAGGTACAGAAAGAGACTTTCGTGTGTGTGTCTGCCTTATTACTCCTGCGGCTGAATACCCCTTCTCCATCCTGCACCCCAACACCGTCATCTACCCTGAGGGACCCAGTCTTGCCTGTGGAAGACTTAACACCTTGCTGCCCAGTAACAACCCCTCAGTGGATCTACCCTGCAGCGCTGGTCACCCTGACCAGGTACCACAGGTGGCGTCACGAACAAACTGTAAATACTTTATTCCCCTGTAAATATCCCACATTTGAGGTGAGCCCCCAGGGCCACGGACCGAGCTGTGCTACCCGTGACATCCCCCATTGAAGTGAACGGGCTCGGTGCCGAGTACCCCACAGGCCCTGGCTGTGCGACTCACATGCATTCCTGAGCCTGACTACGGCCGTTCCATCTCTGATGTCTCTATGGTCCTGGAGGACCTGACCCAGAAGTTCCAGCACACTTGCCCTATATCTGGCCGCCTCTTCCTGTAGGCGGCGCCTGTTTATTGTTGTGCTTCCCAGCTAGACCTGCTTGGTCCCTGCTTGGCTGCTCTCTGTACTCAGGTCCCCTGCCTTGTGCTCTGGCTTGCTCCCGAGCGTGCGCTCTGCCTTGCCTTGTACCTCGGCGTGCTTTCCAGCACGTGCTCTGCCTTGCTTTGTACCCAGGCGTGCTCCCCGCATACTTCCTGTTTTGCCACTTACCCAAGCGTGCCTCTCGGCACTTGCTATATGCACACCTGTCGCTGTTGCTTACCCTCGTGTACACATCTAGCACTGTGTGTACGCGCTTGCACTGTCCTGTACTCTGCGTGCCCTCGTGCACATGCCTAAGGCCTCTTTCACACATCCGTTTTGCGCCTGACGGCGCGCTCCGGCCTTTTTTTATAAAACCGCATCCGGCGAAATGTAATGCTGGATCCGTTATTTTCCCATTGAGTAACATTAGCGCCGGATTGCGCCGCATGTCCCTGCGGGGCGTCCGTTTTTTGCCGGAAACGGTGTCTGGTCGCATTACGGCATCTGGAAAAAACGGCTACTGTAATGTTTTTTGTCTCCGGCGAAAAAGCTGGCTTTTGTCACAATGAAAGTCTATGAGCGGCGCAATGCGGTGGATCCGGCAAAAAACGGATTCGGTGGCCGGATCCAGTTTTTTAAATTGATATACCAGCCCACAGCAAACATATATAAAAGCATGCAGTGGGACACTCAGACATTACCATGCATCCAGCCAAGAGAGCAAGACAAAGACGAGGACCATCACCAGCACGAGGACCATCACCAGCACCAGCACAAGGTTTTGCATCAGCACCAGCAGCAGATACGCAAATGGAGCGCCAGGACAGCAGATGGTAAATATCACATCCCCCACCCCAAATTTTACCATGCATCTGTCACCACTGCTGCCAGAGTTAGTGCAGTGTGGTGTCTTTGACACCCTGGTACTGTTTAAAAATCATGTTTTTGCTGTGATGGGGTTGGTCCCCCTGGTACTGTATAAAATGTTCATGGTTTTCCAGTGATGGGGTGGGTCCCCCTGGTACTGTTTAAAATGTGCATGGTTTTCAAGTGATAATGTGGATCCCCTGGTACTGTTTAAAATGTGCATGGTTTTGAAGTGATAATGTGGATCCCCTGCTACTTTATAATGTGCATTTTTTTAAAGTGATAATGTGGATCCCCTGCTACTGTATAATGTGCATTTTTTAAAGTGATAATGTGGATCCCCTGCTACTGTATAATGTGCATTTTTTAAAGTGATAATGTGGATCTCCTGCTACTGTATAATGTGCATGTTTTCAATTGATAATGTGGATCTCCTGGTACTGTAGAATGTGCATTTTTTTGCTGTGATGGGGTTGGTCCCCCTGGTACTGTTTAAAATGTTCATGTTTTCAAGTGATAATGTTGGTCCCTCTGGTACTGTATCAAGTGTGCATGTTTTCACTGTGATGAAGTGGATCCCCTGGTACTGTTTAAAATGTGCATGGTTTGCAAGTGATAATGTGCGTCACCATGGTTTCCCTGTGATGAAGTGGGTCCCACTGGTACTGTATAAAATGTGCATGTTTTTCCAGTGATAGGGTGGGTCCCCCTGGTACTGTTTAAAATGTGTCCAATTCATGACGGGATGTTGTATTCCGTACACCATAAAGCTCACTCCAGTCCATGTTTGACTTTTATATTTTTCAGCCATGGCCAAGGAATATACATATATTCACTGGCCCTTTTTGTCTCTTTATTCCACAGCAGAAGACTACAAAGAGAGGCGGCAGCAGCAGCAAGGGGAGAGGAGGAGCTACTTGGAGAGAGGAGGACAGCCAGCAGAAAGTAAATATGACATCCCCCATTTCCCAAAAAATTTAATCAATTTTTTTCTCTTTCAGCCAGGGCGAAGGAATATGCACATATTCACTGGCTCTTTTAGTGTCCTTATTCAACAGCAGAAGACGGCAAAGAGAGGCGGCAGCAGCAGCAAGGGGAGAGGAGGAGCTACTTGCAGAGAGGAGGACAGTCAGCAGAAAGTAAATATGACATCCCCCATTTCCCAAAAAAATGTAATCAATTTTTTTCTCTTTCAGCCAGGGCCAAGGAATATACATATATTCCCTGGCCCTTTTTGTGTCCTTATTCAACAACAGAAGACTCCAAAGAGAGCAATTAGAAAGGGGAGAGGAGGAAGAAATGGAGCTAGAGGAGTAGAGACAGCAGACGGTAAATATGACATCCCCCATTCCCCAAAAAAATAATAAATTTTTGCTTTTTCAGCCAGGACCAAGGAATATACATATATCCACTGGCCCCTTTTTGTGTCTTTATTCCACAGCATAGACCGGCAAACAGCATCGGCAGCAGCTGCACTTGCGGCTTTAGCCGCTGAAGCTGTGGCTTCAGCGTCCGCTCAACCGGAGTCAGTGGAGCTGCAGCAGGATGTGGAGACATCTTCTTCTGGGAGCCCTCCTTCCCATCGTCAGAATTTGGCGTAAAAATATATAATTTATTTTTTCTCCACAATCCATCTGTGGGATATATGTATTGATTGTCTTTTTTTAATAACAGGAATCGCAAGATGAAGAGGAGCTCCCAAGGAAGAAGGATGGGGTGGAGAGATACCCGGAGTGGGCTCACAATTCGTAAGTATCCTACATCAATCGCAGAAACACAACATCACACTACTGTACACACAACACATAGAAAACCATTTAGTACATACTTCACACAGAGCCCAACACATGCCTATATCACAAAGTTTTATTTTTTCTTTAGTCTCTCGGATCTGGTAGCCAGCAAAGGGGTCCTCACAGCGCCTCCCAGAGTCGTAGTCGTGAGAGCAGCGGCGGTTACCACCGTGTAAGTTTTTTTTTTTTTTTTTTTTTTTTTACAATTTCAATTTTTTTTAAAAATTAATCCTTTTTTTGTTTTTGGAATATTTTTATTTTTTGTTATATTTATAATTTCTTATTTTTTTGGTTGGTTTTAACATTTTTAGTATTTTTCCATTAATTATTAAATAATTTTTTTCTTTTTTTAAAATAGTTTTTGAATTTTTTTATTTTTTTTTTATTTTTTTTTAAATTTTTCCTTTTTTTCTTTTTCACTTGCTAGTGTGGAGGCTAATGTTTTTTTTCTGTTTTTATTTAACAGGCTTCACAGCATGCTCCCGATTCGGACGGTGAGGAGGGTATCGATGTTGACCTCCTCATTGATCTGGTCAGAGAAAGGGTGCCGCTGTGGAACATGGGGGACCGCCGGCATTCTGATCAAGTTGTGACCCGACGGCTCTGGGAGGAAGTGGCATCGGCAATGGTGGACCACTGGGAGGACCTTGATGTTAGGTCCCACACTAAACACCGTAAGTATAGTTCATGTTGCTGACTGTAAAGCTGTGTTTTCCCAAACTTCAGTCCTCGTGTCCCCCACGGTTCATGTTTTCAGGAATTCCTTTTGTGCAACACTATGGAAATACTGAAAACATGACCTCTGGGGGACACGAGGAATGAAGTTTGGGAAACACTGATGTTGTATAGTAACCAATGTGTGCTTTCTCGTTTCAGGGGAGAGAATTGTGAAGCGGTGGCGGTCTGTGAGGATCGCTTCAAGAAGGAGTTCAGCAAGGAGATGTGGGCCCCGAGTGGATCTGCAGGACACCAGAGCAAGTACAAGTACGAACGAGCTCTGGCATTCCTGCGGGAAACTATGGTCACCAGAAGGTAAATATTACCATCAAATGTTAACATCTATCAAAAGTTTTTTTGCAGCCAGGGCCATTCCACATCTGTATATTAATTGTATGTTTTCTCTTTATTCCACAGCACGGTGACCAGCACTCGGGCGCCCGCAGAGTTGAACCCTTCTGGGGCGATCCCTCAAGAGACCGACAACGAGGGACACTTCGACCGCCCCGGTACATCTGCACCTTCCCAGCCTTCCCTCACATCCGATCCCGCTGTCCCATCCACCAGCGCTGGAGCATCGTGGCCGCCTGCATTACATGCATCTGCTGGTGAGGAGATAGCATTCCCTTTATCCCACCCTTCTGCCACTGCCAACTCTAGTACAACTGCGGGTACTGGGCTGCTGCGTCAGAGGGGTCAGGAAAGGAGCTATGCGCCCGAGTTCTTGCATTTCAATGCATCTTTCCAGAACTGTCTCAAAGTATTATCTGAACAACTTGCCGCAGGCATTAATCAGATAACCTCCGCCATTTTGGAGGTAAAGACACTTCTGCAAACCATGCATTCAGAAGCAAGAGCATCACCAAATCACAGCTTTTTTAGGTCTGTGGCGGAGTGCATGGATACGCTATCGACTGACCAGCAGATGTATGTAATGCATACGTGCCACGCTGCTCTGGTGCAGGCTACCACCCAACCTCCTCCATCCACCCCAGTCATTCCTCCACCTCCCCCCCTCCGGCCGCCGTCCCTCCTCCCCCTCCTATTCAATACCAGCAAACCTCCCCAGCTCCAGCAACCTCCCCAGTACCAGCCACCTCCCCAAATCCAGCCACTTCCCCAACTGCAGTCACTACCAGGCATCTACCCCGTACCACACTCCTACCTCTTACCAATCTCCTTCCCCCTTCCAATTCCCTACCATCTCACCTGCTCCTCCTGCCCAACCCTCCACTCCACCACCCACCTGTTCTGCCTCTAACTTGTCTTCTCATTCTCTTACTCTTTCCACCCCTTCACCTCTTCCTGTTCCTTCACCACCACCATCCCGGTCGTCCTCCACACTCCCACGGTCGAAGTGTCCCGCAGCCCCTCCAGGACTATTTCCACCCCACAATACACACAACTGTAAATATGTTAGTATTTTTTATTGAAGGAAAAAAAAAAGACTTTATTTTATTAAAAACAAAAAGTTTATTACAATTGCAACAGTTTGCAAAAATGCCACATTTACAAAAAATTATGTTAAAAAATTATTATTTTTTTTTCCAACATGTTTTATTGATTTAAAGAGTATTACAATAAAAGAAAATCGTACAAGTCTTGAAGTAACAAGCTTATTTGACAGGCGTAAAACTCACAATATTGATTTAAAGAGCATTACCAAAAAGTAAGTCATACAGGTTTGAAGGTATCAAGCTTATTCAACGCTTATTTGACAGGCATAATACTCATAAAAGTACTCCCTCCTCCCTTAACTCTCCCATCCCCCCCAACATATAAACCCCTTAAACGACTCTGCATTTGATTAACAATCAACAAGCTCAAGGAATAGGATTATGTCCGCTAATTTTCTGAAGAAGATACCACTGGGTGTTTTCGAAATGTGTCCTTAGTTTGTCCATGGTGTCTTGAGACAGTGATGGGATGAACAATGACCATGTGCTTAAAAACTTCCCAGTCAATTTCTCTTTATTTGTCAGGGTATCTAGCCAGTCTGTTCGAAAAATATACATTATTTTGGAGTATATGAGAGATTTGGGTGGTGGTAATGGATTTAGCCAGTGCTGCAAGATACTTTTCCTGGCAGCTGAGGCCCATATTATCAACATGGCCTTAAGATGTTTGGGGAATTTGTGTTGAGAGCTGTCTAAAATATTAAATATTGCCCATTGCGGCGTCAAAGGAAACAATATCCCACCAAGATTCTGCAGTTCGGCATGGATAGACTGCCATAATTTTTGCACTTTGGGCATCCCCACATGTGATGAAATATGTCTGTTTCCTGTCCCACATTTGGAACATGTGAATGTGCCCCTGGAGACATCCTAGACTTAATGTGTGGGGTAATATAAGCTCTATGAAGGAGTAATAAATACATGTCTGCATAACTGCTGGAGGGATCACCTTCCGTTGCATCAAAGTGGCATCTAAGATTTCCCCGACTGTGATGTTCTGTATATCATTAACCCATCGTGCTGGACCTGTCTTTTTGCCCTCCCATGACCATTGCTTACGTAACAGTGTGTAAATACTGCTTGTCGAGGCTATCTGCACCCTGGCGGTCCTAAGGAAGCCATCCAAAGCGTTCCTTCCTCCTTCTCCACCCCCAGCAGCCATGCCTTTCAAAGTTAAGCTCCTTGCTTGAAGAAAAAAAAAAGGGCTTATTTACAAATGTTGGGAAACGTTGTGCTGCTATGTCAAATGCAAGCATGGAGAATCTATCATCTAATAGGTCAGCTGCCAAGATGTAACCCTGTCCAGCTAGCTCAATGTAAGATAAGGGTGGCTTACCTCCCATAAAGCCCGGGTTACCCAGAAAGGGCACAAAAGGAGAGACATCGCTTCTCAAATGACATAGTCTCTCGGCATTTCCTCCACGTCTGTATAGTTTGCCATAAGGTGGGGTGGTTTCTTATGTCTGCAATAAGGTCATCGTTGGCCATATGTAGTAATGCTGGTAAGGAGACATGGGGACTTAATTGTTGGTCTAAAAGTACGTTTGTGAAATGTGATCTACCTCTTAACCAATCAATGGTGTATCTGAGATTTGCTGCTAGATTGTACTTTGCAATGTCTGGGAGATTGATGCCACCCTCCTCCTTTGGGGCTTGTAGTTTGATTAGACCTATACGTGTACGCTTTTTGTCTCCCCAAATAAAATTCCTAAAAGCAGTGTTTAGAGTTTTAACATAAGCTCGTGTCAATAAAATAGGTAGTGTTTGGAAAATATACAATAGTTTTGGAAATATTATCATCTTAATTAAATGACATCGTCCGGAAAAAGACAAAGTAAAGTGTTTCCAGGAGTTTAGAAGGTTAAATATGGACGTAATTAGGGGTCTAATATTAATGTGGTATAAGGACGTCAAGTCTGCCGGGAGGTGGACACCCAAGTATTTGATAGATGATGTGCTCCATTGGAAAGGAAGTGTCGAGTTATTTAATTTCCCTTGCTCAAACAGAGCCAGGGCCTCTGATTTATTATAATTTATTTTAAACACTCAACAAAAAACCCTAGTACTGTAAGCACATAACTGAAGCAATAATAACTCTACCATGAAAGAAACAGTGTAAAGTGCTGTAATAAAATATATAAATTTTATTGAATATTACAAAAATCGTAAACAAATGACAAAAAATAAATAAAGAAAAAATGAAAAGAAAAATACAAAGTAAAAAAAGAAAAATAAATAAATAAATATGTAAACAGGTACTACCAACCAATACTAAAATTGGGGATGAAATCACACAAAATCAGACCTATTAGCAAAGTATAGCGCACATGTGGTAGTTTACTACCGAAGAAAAACCAGCCTATGAGTAATGGTGTACCAGCCTATTAAGGCTGCATGGATGTAGATATGTACCTCAGCGGCTGAAAATGCCAAATTGCAATGTCATAGGCATTTAAAATACATGAAATTGAGCGCTATAAAAATTTCCAATCTAAACACTCTATGTCTGGTGCCCAAATGTTGTTATTGTAACAGAAAAAGCCAGCCGGGTAAATAAGTAGTAGGTCAGCTTAATAATAGCTGAATTCACATCTATGCACCACGGCGGCTAATGTAAAGTTTAAACAATATTGCGGGCAACTTACATTGGTGGTGGTCAGTGCTGTGCGATCTCCCCCAAAACGCCCCAACGCGCGTTTCGTCCCTTCGTCAGGGTGCATAGATGTGAATTCAGCTATTATTAAGCTGACCTACTACTTATTTACCCGGCTGGCTTTTTCTGTTACAATATCAACATTTGGGCACCAAACATAGAGTGTTTAGATTGGAAATTTTTATAGCGCTCAATTTCATGTATTTTAAATGCCTATGACATTGCAATTTGGCATTTTCAGCCGCTGAGGTACATATCTACATCCATGCAGCCTTAATAGGCTGGTACACCATTACTCATAGGCTGGTTTTTCTTCGGTAGTAAACTACCACATGTGCGCTATACTTTGCTAATAGGTCTGATTTTGTGTGATTTCATCCCCAATTTTAGTATTGGTTGGTAGTACCTGTTTACATATTTATTTATTTATTTTTCTTTTTTACTTTGTATTTTTCTTTTCATTTTTTCTTTATTTTTTGTCATTTGTTTACGATTTTTGTAATATTCAATAAAATTTATATATTTTATTACAGCACTTTACACTGTTTCTTTCATGGTAGAGTTATTAATTTATTTAAAGCCTGAGCATTTGCCAAAATGATTTAGGGCCTCCATGATAACTGGTATTGCCGCATTGGGATTGGAGATGAATAGGAGTATATCGTCGGCAAATGCCGCAATTTTAAGTGAGGTGGAGCCTACCTCTATGCCCCTGTATGTTGAAGAGTTTTGGAGAGTTCTAAGTAAAGGATCTAAAGCAAGGTTAAAAAGCAAAGGCGACAAGGGGCAGCCGTGACGCGTTCCTCTCTGGATTTCAAATGTGCAAGAGAGTATACCATTTATGGCCAGCCTGGACACCGGGTTTTTATATAACAACTTTATCGCCAAACAGAACCATGGACCAAAGTTTCTAAACTCTAGGATGTCGAGGAGATAATCCCATGCAACCCTGTCAAACGCTTTGTCAGCATCCAGGCTGACCACAATAGACTCTAAACAGGCATGAGATTTTCCGTAAGAGATAGCTCCCAAAGCTGTCCGTATGTTGTATGTTATGGATTTACCGTGGACAAACCCAATTTGTTGAGGCAATATCAGGTTAGGGATTATTTTTTGCACTCTATTTGCTAGTATTTTAGTGAAAATTTTAAAGTCGGAGTTTAAAAGCGAGATTGGTCTATATCCTTCCACTAGTGAAGGATCTTTGCCCGGTTTGGGGAGCACTATTATGTCTGCTTCATTGAAACGGTCCAGGAGCTGCCCCGATGGAACCAACTGATTAAAGACTTCACAAAGATGTGTCCCTATACTTCCTCCCAATATTTTGTAAAATTCATTGCTATACCCATCAGGGCCAGGAGATTTAGCGAGCTTCAAGGAGCTGATAGTTTGGATGACTTCTGAAGGGGATATAGGAGCATTAAGGATTTCCCTGTGTTCCTCTGTTAGTAAAGGTGCCACCTCCGTTTGCATAAAGTTTAAAATATCGTCACCCTCTCTCTTCTCCGCTTTGTACAGGGAGCCAAAAAATGATCTAAATTCCTCTACAATCTCCTCATTCTCTGTCAACACTCTGCCCCCTTTGGTCTGAATTTTGTGAATCCTTGTGGCCTTTCTGTATGGTCTAGTAAGAGTTGCAAGTAATTTGCCAGGTTTGTTGCCCCATTTAAAAAAATTGTGCTTTTGAAGATCAATACTATAAGTGGCCCATTCATGAGCTAGTGCATCCGCCGATTCCTTTGCCTCGATATATTGTTTTTTTCGTGAGGGGTGAATTAAGTTTAAAATTTTTATATGCTAAAGTTAAAGCCCTCTGCGCTGCCAGGGTCCGCTCCTGCAACAGGTTTTTTATGACATATATACGCAATTATTTGCCCTCTCAACACTGCTTTAGAGGTATCCCAGAAAAGAATTGGTGTTTCACAATGCATTTGGTTATCAGATTTGTACGTGTCCCATGAGAATTGTATGAATTTTTTGAAATCATCTGAGTGATATAAATATGACGGGAATCTCCACTTCCTATGAAAATAGATTGGGTTAGTTTTAGGCTGAACGTTATCGGCGCATGATCTGAGATGTGCACGTCCAGAATATTGGTATGTGTGATTCTTGGCATGAGTGAGGGGCCCAACAACCAGTAGTCAATTCTAGCATGGGAATTATGAACATGTGAATAGTGAGAGTAATCTCTCTCAACAGGGTGTTGCACTCTCCAAACATCCAACAATCCCAGGTGATCTAAAAAAGATTGTATTAGCTTCCCCTGCGTAGGTATATTAGGAGATTGAGAATTAGATCTATCCATCTCAATGTCATGTACCTCATTAAAATCGCCACCCACAATCATATGGGAGGTGTCCCATCCTGCGATTTGTTTTAGCACATTAGCCCGAAAGAATGGATCCGACGAATTTGGCGCATAAATATTAATTACACTGTAGGTCGTCCCTGTAGCAATATGTTATATGCTGAGCCGCCTCTAGGGGTCTCACTACCTGGATGTATTCAGAGGATAGAGAGGAGGGACTCGTTGGTAAGAGCACGAGACAGGAAGCATTCATGTAATGTGGCTGAGAGAACGTGCACACAATAAAGTAACCCGTTACCACAATCGTGTCAGAGGCATAAACAAGAAATAGAACATGGTGGCAGCAGGGCTGAACCTATAAAGAACAAGTGGACAGACAATCCAGGCAGCTTGTGGTACAAAGCTCAACTGTAAGTACAGTGCCCACAGTACAGCATTATGGAGACCGCATTAAAACCTCCTCAGAGACTAGACATCATGTCCTCAAATCTATCGCAGACCTGGAGACATTGGAAGGAGGAGTTTACTCTGTATGTGGATCTTACAGTAGACACCAATGATCAGAAGCATAAGGTGAAGCTCTTCTACTATCTGATTGGAGAAAAAGGCAGAGAACTTGCTCAGACCCCGATCCAGGACGGTACGGACAGTCTGGCAGACATTGTACAGGCATTTGATAAGCACTGTGACCCCAAGAAGAATGAGACAGTGGAAAGATTTAAGTTTTTCACCAGAAATCAGGAGATGGAGAGAATATAGACGCATATGTGACTGAGCTGAAAAGACTGGCAGCAACATGCAGCTTTGGAGAGATCAGAGATTCTCTTATCAGAGATAGAATAGTGTGCGGCATCAGAGAGCCACAGCTAAGAGAGAGACTGCTGAGAGAAGGGGAGTTAACCCTAGAGAAATGCATGCAAATAAGCAGAGCTGCAGAGCTAACAAGAGACAGCCTGAAGATGATGGCAGACACCACTGAGGAGCCAGTACATGCAGTAACCATGAGAGGAAAAGCAGAGCACCAAGCGAGAACAGTCCAATGCAGATACTGTGGCAGAAGACATGAGAGAGACAAAGAGAAGTGTCCAGCATATGGACAAAGCTGCAGGACCTGTGGTAAGATGAATCATTTCTCAGCTCTCTGCAGACTTAAGCCCTTTAAAAAGCACGGAGAAATTCACAGTGTGACACAGGACAATGACAGTGACAGTGCAGAAGATATTACATGGATACAGCTACAGTCTGCAACAGAGAATGTCAATACAGTCAGACAGCCAGAACCTAAAGATACAAGACAACTGTTTGCAACTCTTTTTTTAAATGACAAACCCATTAGATTTCAGTTGGACTGTGGAGCAAGTTGCAATGTCATACCGGAGGATCTACTAAATGAACAGGTGTTCATTGAACCTACTGATAAGGTACTTATGATGTACAACAAAACGATACTGAAACCTCTTGGGACATGCAAACTGAAGGTTAGTAACCCATGCAACAGAAAGAGTTATAGAGCCCAATTTACAGTGCTGCAGGGTGGTGACCACATACCGTTACTAGGTATAAAAGCAGTTCAGGCAATGGACTTAATAAAGGTACAATTCCATAACATTATGTCTGTGGAAGTCAAACAGAGTATGAAGGATATCCCAAAAGCAGACAGCAATCTAGATTTACAGATTATAAAAACACAGTATGCGGATGTATTTGAGGGTGATGGATGTTTTGATGGAAAACACAAACTGGAAATTGATAACACAGTACAACCTACCAGATTACCGACAAGAATAGTGCCTGTAGCGCTACTTCAGCCATTGAAAGAAGAACTACAGGATTTAGAAAAGCGAGGCATGATAGAAGTCGTCCATCAGAGCACAGACTGGATAAGTAGTTTGGTCATAGTGCAGAAACCATCAGGAAAACTAAGAATTTGTATCGATCCCAAACCACTCAACAAAGCTCTCAAAAGGAATCACTATCCGATGCCTACAATAGAGGATGTGCTACCAGATTTATCAAAGGCAAAAATATTTTCAGTTTGTGATGTAAAAAATGGATTTTGACATGTGCAACTGGAATTTAGAATCCAGTTTATTGACAACGTTTTCTTCTCCATTTGGTCGCCGTAAATGGCTGAGAATGCCCATGGGACTGACACCAGCTCCAGAAATATTTCAGCAGAAGTTGATGCAAGCTTTGGAAGGACTCCCAGGGGTAAAGATGATAGCAGATGATATATTAATAGTGGGAGAAGGTGACGATATGCAATCTGCAATAAAGAATCACGATACAAGGATGCTACGATTTTTAGATAGGTGTAGAGAAAAAAGGATAAAGTTGAACTTGGAAAAGTTGAAACTGAAAATGACGGAAGTGCCATATATAGGACATCTTCTAACCTCAAATGGAGTGAAAGTGGATCCAGAAAAGGTGAAGGCGATACAAGAGATGCCTACCCCAACAGATGTGTGTGGAGTACAACGATTTTTGGGCATGGTGAATTATCTGTCCAAGTTTTGCAAGAATTTATCAGACATGTGTGAGCCAATGAGACAGCTAACTCACAAAGATGTGTTGTGGGAATGGACAGAAGCACAGGAGACGGCTTTCCAATCAGTAAAGACAGCCATTGCAGACACAGCAACCTTAAAATATTTTGATCCACAGTTAGAGGTGGTAGTCCAATGTGATGCGTCAGAAAAAGGCCTAGGTACCACATTTATGCAAGAGTGGCAACCAATCACATTTGCAAGCAAAGCGCTAACACCGACAGAGCAGGGATATGCCCAAATCGAAAAGGAGTTACTAGCTGTGGTGTTTGGAATGGAAAGGTTTCATCAGTACACATACGGTCGACAGGTAACAGTACAGTCAGATCACAAACCGTTGGAGAGCATTACAAAAAAAACACTACTAAATGCACCAAAGAGACTGCAGCGCATGCTTCTGCGACTTCAAAAATATGATTATGAAATTGGATATTGTCCAGGAAAAGACTTGTTGATTGCAGATACTCTAAGCAGAGCGTACTTACCCAACTCAGAGGATAAAGGACAAGAAATGGACAACATCAATATGTGTGAGTATCTTGCAGTATCTAAAGATAAACTGAAACAAATACAGACCTTCACAGAAAAAGATAAAACACTACAGATATTAAAAACTGTGATCCTGCAGGGCTGGCCAAAATATAAGCAGCATGCTCCAAAGGAAGTTGCTCCATTCTTCCATATACGAGATGAACTGTCAGTACACCAAGGAATCATCATAAAGGGAGAAAGGGCAGTGATACCGGAGACTCTGAGAAGAGACATACTACAGAAATTACACTCGTCCCACTTGGGCATTGAAGGATGTTTGCGGCGAGCAAGAGAATCAGTTTATTGGCCGGGTATGAATGATCACATAAAAAGTTACATAGCACAATGTGAGATATGTGTGTCCGGCGGGGATAAACAACCGAAAGAGCCATTGCAACCGCATGCCGTTCCAAATAGACCATGGTCAAAAATAGGAATAGATTTGTTCACATTGGAGGAAAGAGAATACCTGGTAACTGTGGACTATTTTTCTAATTTTTGGGAAGTGGACTATTTGAAGGATACAAGAGCAAGAACAGTTATTAAAAAACTCAAGGCTCATTTTGCCAGATATGGGATTCCAGAGATTGTTTTTACTGATAATGCCGCTCAATTTAGGTCAGAAGAGTTCAAGGAGTTCAGCAAGTTATGGGAATTTGAACACAATACATCATCTCCTGGATATCCTCAAAGCAATGGCAAAGCGGAATCAGCGGTGAAAACAGCAAAGAAGTTGATTAAGAGAGCGAAACAGGCAGGGTCAGATGTATATCTATCTATACTGGACCACAGAAACACACCTTCCCAAGGTCTAGACAGCAGCCCAGCACAGAGGCTTCTGAGTAAACGGACAAGGACACTCATACCAACAGCTAGTCATCTTCTGAAGCCAAATCTGGTGAGGGGAATGAGGTCAAAACTAAAGAAAAATCAGGATAGACAAGCGTTCTATTATAATCAGTCGGCAAAAGATCTACCAGAACTGAGACAAAATGACAACATCAGGATGGAGCCGAGCAAATATGACAAACAATGGAGAAAAGCAAAGGTGCTCCAGAAACTAGGACCTAGATCCTACGAGATTGTGACAGAGGAGGGAAGAAAACTAAGGAGAAATCGGAGACATCTGAGGAAAACGCAAGAAGGATCTGATACATGGTCATATGAACAGTATCCTCATATCCAAGATGAGGAAACAGCAAGTCTAAGCAGAGAGGCTACAGGGATGGCCCAGGTTCAGTGTGGAGATTCCGGTCGGAGACAGGCAATACCAGATGCGGTAACGCCCGAATCGAGAGAACCACCGAATAGTGGCAGTAACGCATCGTATGTTACTAGATCGGGCAGAATGATCACAAAGCCAGCACACCTCAAGGACTATATATACAACCAAGTATTTTAAAGTATCTTAATAGCATGATGCTTGCCAGTTATGTTTATGTCACCAATATCTTGAATATTGAAATGTTCACATGTATGTTAGTTATATTAGCTTAGTTATTTCTTCAGTTAAAAGACAAAGGATGTAGCAATATGTTATATGCTGAGCCGCCTCTAGGGGTCTCACTACCTGAATGTATTCAGAGGATAGAGAGGAGGGACTCGTTGGTAAGAGCATGAGACAGGAAGCATTCATGTAATGTGGCTGAGAGAACGTGCACACAATAAAAGTAACCCGTTACCACAATCGTGTCAGAGGCATAAACAAGAAACAGAACAGTCCCCTCTATAACCAGCTTAACACAGATAAACCTCCCTGAAGGATCTTCTAACACATCCACTATCTCATGGTCAATATTCCTGTTTATCATAATAGCGACACCCCTCTGTTTTTTAGTAAATGAAGCTTCTGCACATAACATAAATTTTTTGCTAGAAAACACCGGATGGTTGCCCTTCACCCAGTGTGTCTCCTGCAAAAGTACAATATGAAAATTTTCTCGATGCAGATAATTTAAAAATTTTTTCCTCTTGACCGGGGAATTTAGGCCATTGACATTCCAGGAACACCAAAGGAGAGATGTCATAGCGGACATTTTTTGCCTATTGATTTCTACCATTAACCCACTCCAGTGCGGGAAATGCGATTAGATGTAACCGTTACATAATAATGGGATCCCTGCCCATCCCAGCGAGTAGGCATTAGAATCCCTGGATTATTGATTACCTGAAGTCGAATGCAGAGACCCTTTCTCCAAAAAACCTCCCCTCCCACAAAATTTGTAATTGTGTGCCATATTCAACATTTCCCTTAAACCCGCATCCTAACGTTAGATGCAGAAGTAAAAATACAGCAAAAAACAACAACATAACAAACAGATGTCAGTTGACATCACCTTATGTGATTCATGGTATTGTCACTGAGTAAGCCACTCTGGATCTTGCTCATGGTGGCTGGGGAGTATCCCGGACAACCTGCAGAGCCTTCACCGGGTCATCGAAAGCCCAGTTTTTCTCAGAAAGGTTAAAGCGCAGTGTCGAAAGATATTGCAGGCCGAACCTGATGTTTTTGTCAGCCAGCAACTTACACACCAGGATGAAGGCCCTGCGTCTGGTTGTCACCATGGCCGAATAGTCCTGAAACATCAGAACTTTGTGCCCTTCGTAAGATAGGTGCGCTTTCTTCCTGTAAGCAGTGAGTAGACGAATTTTGTCTTGAAAGTCAAGGACCTTGAATATCACCGGTCTGGGTCTGTCATTGTCTAATCCCCTCTGCGGGCCTATTCTGTGTGCTCTCTCAACCGCCATTGAACCGGATGGTAGTTGAATGTCCAAGGCTCCTGGCAGCCACTCAGATGTTAGTTTTAGCAATTCAGAGGGATGTGTGGACTCAGGTAGTCCTATCAGTTTCAAGTTATTGCGTCTAGATCGGTTTTCTAAGTCGTCCACTTTGGATTAAAGCTCTGTGATGACTTTCTCTTTTCCCTCTAGACGTTCTGCCATTTCTCTGGTAACATCCTCTAGATCAGAGATACGTTGTTCAGCCTCATCCTGGCGAGTGCCCTGACTATTAACTTGTGATATTATAGAGTCTATTGAGGTTTGAAGAGTGGCAAATCTAGAGTCTATTTCGGGCATAAGGCGTTCCATGATGGCATCCGCTATTGAATGAGAAGTCTTGCTACTGGTGTCAGAGGTAGATTTAGGCGAGGATGAGCCTTGTTGGTTTCGAGAAGAGGCACTGCCTCCTTTAGTTTGTTTGCCCACAAATTTATCCATACTCAGCGACATTGGTGAGAGGATAGAAGGCGGTGATGTCTCAGTTAAGAAACGTTACATTAGAATCTGCTATGTAGCATGTAACTCCTATATGGAGCGTATAGAATATTAGTCTCTTGCTGTTTACCTTTATTTATAGAGGTTAAGTAACCTTGAAAGTCAGAGAGGACAAATATAAACTTCTACGTTGTAAACAGATTAATGTGTCACTGAGTGAGGACTTCACCAGGTTACACTGCTGCCAAAGGGTTAATAAAGTCAATATCAACTGTCCTCTAGGTCCTGTATTGTGTCTGGTCTCCGAATTAACCCCCTTGTGACTTCTTAGGCTGATTTATTTGAGCTCTGTAAAGGGGCCTCAGGGGCTAAACCCTTATCAGACAGACCTTGAGTGCTTTATTGCTTCTGTCACCTTCGAGGAGATGGTCAGCAACTCAAAACAATGCAGCTCACAACCAGCCTGTAGTGCAGGGATACTGCTGAGGGCTGTAAGTGGCAGGAAGATGGCGTCTGTTGTAGTTAACCCTCCCCCTATTGCCACTGCACTCACCACCTCCGACCCTAGATGCGATAAAGGCCAGATCTTCAGGGCTTCACTGTTTGTTTATTTGTTTTTTCTCTCCCAGCGGGTGGTCGCTTGTTATCCCGGGACCTCTTATCTGTGCAAGAAACTGGTCCGATATTTCAAGCCATCGGTCTGTAGTTGGCTCTGGAAGAAATTCTCCAACCAAAGAGTCCCACAGAGCATGACAAGTGTACTTAATGATGCCTGATAGCATAGAAATTCCCAGGAGATACTGGAAATGGAGTGATGACAGCGTTTCTCCAGTTGCCAGAAATCTGTAAACAAAATAGAAAAAGAAATTAGTTCACAATCACAGCATTACATAGCAGAACTCAGCTATAACTATTGGATATACCAAAAATAAAAAAAATTAAAGGAAAGAAACACACAGTTTTTGACCATGTTTTATTGTACTGATATTACTTAGATTCCCTTGTTCTCCTGTGATTTAAAAAAAATAATAACAACAATACAAGTGTGCTCAAGCGAGCAGATCCAATACATGTAGCTTACCTTATAGTGACCATGAGACGCTCCGCCGGAGAAATCGAGAAGCGACAATAGGTGTCGGATCTACGGATTTGTTCTCCAACACGCTCCAGCAAAAAGTCAAAATTCTCTTTCTTCATCCGAAGATAGGCAAAAAATTTCTCAGGGTTTTCTCTCAGCTCCATGTTGAGTGTAGAATACACACCACGGGTTAAGGTACTGCCACACTACACAATCCCGCTAGCGATCTCGTTAGCGTCGCATACTAATGAGATCGCTAGCGGGATTGTTTCTATATCGCTAGTAGCTACCTATTTTAGCGATGTCGTTAGGACTCTATCGCGGTTAGCGATCTCCTTAACGACTTTAGCTTAAGAAAAGTACCGCTAAATCGATAAAAAAGGTGCCACACTCAGCGATTAGATACTTACCAGTGGGGCGCCAGCGACGAAAATAGGGTCCGGAACGATTCCAGCGACGAGCGAGATCACAGCAGGAAGCTCGTCGCTGGCAGATGCCGCACACAACAACATCGCTAACGGGATCGCTAAATAGTGACTTTTTTAGCGATCCCGTTAGCGATGTTGTTTAGTGTGGCATACCCTTTAGTCTCTGTGCTGTGATAGGGTGGATCCACATACGGCGTCGTCGTTGGCGCTGACGCATAATGCGCTGCTCTGTCTCTCTCTCATTCTCCATAATGATAATCTTCAAGCGATTTGCCTCCGCAGTAAAATCCACCAGATTCTTGAATATATTACCAATAATAACATCCATGTTCGCCAGTCACTTGCTACTTGCTCTTCTCTCCAACCTGCACTTGCTCCTCTACAACCTGTCAAAAATGGGCTGTAGGAACAGTGTATATATAGGATTACAGTAGCCAATCATGTTTGGAACCCCAAAAAAGGGCGTTTTTAAAAACCGGATCCGGCGTAATCGGTCGATAAACGGATAAAAAAACAGATACACCGGATGAGACGAATCCGTTTTTTTTTTCGGATGCCCGAGACGGATCCGGCGAAAAAACCGGATGCGTCTCATCCGATTTTACATACTAGTTGCAGGATGCGGCGATCCGGCAAAACGCCGGTGGTGCCATCACGCGCAAAACAGATGTGTGAAAGAGGCCTTACACTGTTCGGTGTTCTGCGTGTTCCCGTGTCCACGCTTTGCTCACTTCCACATCCTGCGTAGTCCTGTCTTCTGTGAGCCGGCCACCTGGTTCCAGCAGTCGTGGTACTTTATTCCCCTGGGTCTGCACCTGACGCTCCCTGTATAGGGGGTGGTTCTCACTAGGTCAGCTCGCCCAGGGTGGGTTGATATCATGACCGAGAGGGTCCACTCCAGGAGTCGTCACAAATGCCCCCATTCTGGTATAATTGTCCCCCATCTGGTAATAAAGTCCCTATCCTGATATGCATGTCACCAATCCTGGTATCTCAGCGCTCATATTTCTTTGAATGAAAGCAGCTCAGGTGAATCTGGCAATATGTAAACTCCAAAATTTTGGCCTAAATCACTGGAAAAAGTTGCAACATTTTTATGCAAAGCGAGGAGCAAAAACCTGATGACAGATTCCCTTTCAGACCTTGGATTCTCGGACCACCGTTAGCCTAGTTGCCATTGAGGGTGTATTTTCGATGGAGACGGTTTAAGCAATATCTCAATAACTGGGGACAAAATGATGATTATGTGGTGACATTATCCAACAAAAAAGCAATGACAATGAAGATTTCAGTTCTTTGGCCATCATACAATGGGGAAAAAAAGTATTTAGTCAGCCACCAATTGTGCAAGTTCTCCCACTTAAAAAGATGATAGAGGCCTGTCATTGACATCATAGGTAGACCACAACTATGAGAGTCAAAATGAGAAAACAAATCCAGAAAATCACCTTGTCTGATTTGGCAAGATTTATTTTGCAAATTATGGTGGAAAATAAGTATTTGGTCATTAACAAAAGTTCATCTCAATATTTTGTTTATATATTCTTTGCTGGCAATGACAGTGGTCAAACGTTTTCTGTAAATCTTCACAAGGTTGCCATACACTGTTGGTGGTATGTTGGCTCATTCCTCCATGCAGATCTCCTCTAGAGCAGTGATGTTTTGGGCCTGTCTGTCATGCAGTCTCTGTGTACAGGAGGTCAGGGGCCTAAGCTGACCCTAAGCTGGGGCCCTAACTAATCCCTCTACCTGGAGGTACTGTTAAAGGTACAGAGGTCCAGGCCGCCAGCGTAACCCCTATCTCCTGAGGATCCCTGAACCTCAGTAATCTAGTCCTGAGAAGGACCCCGATCACAACAACAGGGGACAGGATAATATAAACCAACACACAGTACTAGACGAACGAGACAGTACAAGGGGAAAACCAAAAAACCACCTTGCATACAAAAACTCGCACCACAACAACAGAGGGAACACCAACGGGTAAGGAGATAAATAATAAAGCGAGGAAGGGAAAAAACCACACAAAGTACACTTCACTCCAAACTCCAAAATACCACAAGTCGCTCTGTTTGTCTGCAAGGAATGCTATCACCGACAACTTCCCTAACAGACTGACAGGTATTTGAAGGAGTCCCACTTCTGCAGCATTGACTGCAGCTGGGCGAGGCTGGGCCTCATCTAGCACAGAGAGAGAGAATTAACTCCCTCACTGCCGAAAAATACAAAGCACCAAAAACTCAGCTGCGAGAAGTCAGGCTGTGTAATCGTGACGATCTTCGTGGCGACACACCCGTGACACTGTCGCTGGGCAACACGGACTTTCAAATCCTTCCAAGGTTTTCTATAGGGTTGAGATCTGGAGACTGGCTAGGCCACCCCAGTACCTTCATATGCTTCTACGAAGCCACTCCTTCGTTGCCCTGGTGGTGTGCTTGGGATCATTATCTGTTATGATTTGGTAGCTGAGGAGAGCAGGCAAAAACGGCAATACACCAGAGAGGTTGGAATCTACTGGATTGCAGTACCCTGACTAACCACCACAACTAAAGCAGCCGTGGAGCATTCCTACGTTGGTCCTAGACGCCTCGTCACAGCCTGAGAGGTTAACTACACCAAAAGATAGAAAGAGGAAAGATATCTGCCCCGGAGCAGATCCCCAAAGAACATAGGAAGCCCCCAAACATGTAATGGCGGTTAGACAAGAGAAATACAGACACAGACAGAATATAGTATGAGCAAACGTTGGGGCCCAATCTTCCTAGGGGAGGGGAGACCTGGCTAACCTCAAGAAATGCAGAGAAATATGCAAATGGTAAGCACAAAAACAAAAACAGAAAATATCTTATCTGAGAGCAGGAGAAGAGGCAAGACTCAGCAAGCTTCCAAGTGATCCAGGAACCACAGTTGAGACAAGAACAATTGATCACCGGCAATCATGATGGGAGGGAACCTCCCTTATATAAGACCAGTCTGTAACTCCTGATTGCCAATCCTCATTGAATGGTTCAGTACTGTTTGTAACCACCAGAGGGAGCTTCTGCTCAGAATTCATTTCTAACACATTCACAACAGTACCCCCCTTGAGGGGGGGTCACCGAACCCTCATTGGGCAACCAGGTCGGTCAGGATGAGCTCTGTGATACGCACGGATCAGTCTCCTAGCATGGATGTCCGAAGCAAACACCAAGAATTGTCCTCCTGACCATAACCTCTCCACTTCACCAAATACTGGAGTTTCCGTCTAGAAAAACGAGAATCCAATATTTTCTCAACCACATACTCCAGATTGCCCTCAACCAAAACAGGGTCAGGAGGCGCAGCCATAGGAAAACCCCTGGCTCGACAAACCTCTTCAATAAGGACTTGTGGAACACGTTATGGATCTTAAATGTCCCTGGAAGAAGTAAACGAAAGGAAACAGGATTAAGAATCTCCATGATCTTATAAGGTCCAATGAACCTAGGCTTAAACTTAGGAGATGCAACTCTCATAGGGATATTTCTTGAGGACAACCCAGACCAAGTCCCCCACTTCAAAACCGAGGACCATCAGTCCTATGCCGGTTGGCAAACCGCTGGGCTCTCTCCTGAGAGAGGGACAACCTCTCCACTACTGGTCCCAAATCTGCTGCAATACGCTCCACAACAGAGTCAACACCTGGACAGACAGAAGCCTCCGTCTGTCCCGAAGAAAATCGAGGGTGAAACCCAAAATTGCAGAAAAATGGAGACATCAAAGTGGCAGAGCTAGCCCTATTATTAAGAGCAAACTCAGCCAAAGGCAAAAAAGAGACCCATTTATCTTGATTCAGCAGACACAAAGCATCTCAATAATCCCCAATGGCCGTCTAGGATTTGTCGCTTGGTGATTCCAATAAACCAGATTTTAGGCCCTGAGGACCCCACCTATGATTGGCTCCCCCCGCCAAAGCCCAAAATCTTCAAAAGCCATTTTTTGGCCAAAAACTCCGATTACCCCCGTCATAATTTCGTTCATTGGAGAAAAATTTTTAGAGAAAAAGGGACCAAAGGGGACTTTTGAGTCTTGGACTTTTGGGACAATACGGACCGCCCCCAATTTTAGAGGCATCAACCTCCCCCCGAAAGGGAGAAAAAATAGGCGCCCGGAACAGGGCAAAGTGAATTTGTTAAGTTTGAAACGCGAGACTGCCTCAAGGGGCCAAACACCACATCAGAACCCTTTTTGGGCAAACAGTCAATGGGTTTAACAAAACAGAGAAAAAATTTTAAAAAAATTTATGTAAAAAATTGGGAAAACCCCAAAAATCTTGAAGGCCTTTAATAAATAGGTTGGACCCAATCACGATGGCCTGAACTTGCGGGTCCCTTTCATAAAAAATGGGGGCAAAAGAAACCCAGAAAAGAGACCCTTTTCGCCAAAAAGACACTTTGATCCCCTTCACATACAGAGAAAATTTTCTCTCAAAATCGGACACAAATCCCAACATGTTTCCCTGAGAGTCCCCTCATGGAAAAAAATCAAGATATCATCCAATAAACAAAAAAGAAATTTATCCACAAAATCCTGAAAATGTATTCATGAAGGATGGAAGACGGAAGGGATTAGTGACCCCAAAGGGCATCACTAGGTATCAAAATCCCCCTTGGGTATTAAACCGTTTCCCATTCACCCCCGGCTTAATGCGAATGGGTTATACCCCCCCCGAGGTAAAGCTGGAAAACCCAATAGCACTTTTCACCCTGGAAAAAGGTCAAAATCAAGGGAAAGGGGATATTGATTTCACGGTATTGTTAAAGAACGATAATCAATCCGGCCTTTAAAGAACCATCTTTTTGGCCCAAAGAAAAAAAGGCACCCAAGGGGAAAAAGGGTGGCGATATGACCCTTCCCAATGACTTTCCCTTTATATAAGACCGCAAGGCATGTTCAGGGACAAAAAGTTAAAAAGGCGACCCTTTTGGAAATTTATCCCGGCAAATTCAATAGCGCAGTATAGCTCCTATGGGGGGGCAAGGTGGATTTACTTTTGCAAAACTCAAAAAAACAGTCAAAAAAAATCAGGAACTCCGAGCCTGGGGAGAGGAGAAAAAAAAGGAGTGTTTGGGATTAAAACATTGGGAGCCTCAATAGTTCAGACACAGATTTCCAATCCAAAACAGGATTAGAGACGTAACCAAGGGAAACCTATACAATAAGTCATGCAGATTTTTAAAACACCAAAAATTTGCAAAATCTCCTGATGATCAGGTTTAACCCATTATCACCTGAGAGAGAAATGGGGTTTATTTTCGCCCAAAGGGGGAGAACAATCCCCGTTGGGGGGGTGATTGTGGGGAAAAGGGGAACCCAAACGTTTACAAAATCAAAAAACCCAGGTTAATAGCTGCCCCCGAATCAACAAAAGCCCGAGCGAAAATGGGCGAGAGCATATCAAGTGACAGTTTAAAAAAAACTTGTCTGAACATACCCAAAAAAGAGCGTGCAAAACGTCTTGCCCCTTTGGGCAGCTGAAATAGCATGGGGCGCCCCCAAGTAGAAAATAACCCCTTGCGTTTTCTAAATCATGACCTGTGCCCCAGAAGCCACTCTATCAACTGCATGGGTTCGGAAGCGGTTACAAGGCAAACACTATTCCGCATACCCTAGTACGCAAAAGTCGTTTAAATTTGAAACGCTTGACATAGAAATCATTTAGCCGAGGGGCAGGGAAAAAAACCCCCCTAAATCTTTTTTTTTGACAGACCCCTTCGAAAAGGGGTCCAAAACATCACATTCCCTTTTGGGCAGGATGCCCCCTTTCGGAATTTTGACAGACAACCCGCGCCTCAAGCCCCGATTTATGCCAACAAGGTTTTTTTTAGCTTGATCAGTGACATTGGGTTCATTACATAACCCCAGGCCGAAAAAAAAGCATCAACATTCTCAAAACGGGTCCCCAGGTCAGGGAAAAAGCCCAATCCCGAGGAGCGTGCAGGAGAGAGTGCAAATTTTAACCGCTGTGCTGCGTTCCCTGAGGACTTAGGTTTTTAAAGGGAAAAAAACAACTTACAGTTATTTTTTAAATTCAGAAATTTAGCTCGCCCCCAAAATAAAATCGGCATGGGGTCCTAGGTTCCACAACCGGGAAACCCCGCAAGATAGGTAGCAAAAACCCGAACTTCAGTGGGAAACTGACCACACGGCCCAAAAACTGTGCAAAACTCAAAAGAGAGAAAAAAAAAAACCCCCCTCACCCAAAAAAAAAAAGAGGGAAAAAATGCAAAAAAAGAAAAAAAAAAAAAATTTTGACAACTTTCTCTTTTCTTTTTCCTTTTACTTTTTTTCCCCCTTTGTTGCGCCCTTTAAATTTTCTTTGGGCCCGGGGGATTGTTATGTTTTTGGTAGTGAGGAGAGCGGAAAAAAACGGAAAAACCCGAGAGGTTGAATTACGGTTTGCAGCCCCCTGAAAACCACCCAAAAAGGCAGCCGTGGGCGTTCCTACTTTTGGCCCTAGACGCTCGCACGCCGAGAGGTTATACCCTAAAGATAGAAAGAGGAAGCTATCTCCGGGGATCCCCAAAGAAATAGGAAGCCCCCAAAAACATGAAGGCGGTTAGAAAGGGGAAAAAAAAGAACAGACAAAAAATAGATGAGCAAACTTGGGGGCCCAATTTCCCAGACAGAAAAGGATAGGAAGGAACTTATGACCCAAAAAACCAAAAAAAAAACCAAAACCCACAAAATTGCAAAAAACCTGAGATCAAACCCTCCCCCAAAATTTTGTTCTCTGGTGTAAAAAAAACTAACCCCGCAGCCATAAAAAAAAGGGAAAAGGCAAATAAACAAATAACAGGGTCCAGAAGAACTGAGAGGAGCCCAAGCCCCCAGGGGGGGGGGGGGAAGCCTGGTTAACCCCAAAATGCGAGAAATATCAATGGGAAGCCAAAACAAAAAACAAAAATATTTACGGAGCAGGGGAAAAAGCAAGACTCAGCAAACTTCCCGTAACCCGGAAACCCCGTTGAGACAAGAACAATTGTCCCCGGGAACCATGATGGGAGGGAACCTCCCCTTTTAAAAAGACCCTCTGTAACCCTGATTTCCAATTCCCCATTGAAAGGTTTGAATGTTTGTAACCCCAGAGGGAGCTTCTGCTCAGCTTCATTTCTAAAACCTTTACAAAAAAAATTTATGCTAAAAGTCATAACATTTTTTATTTAAGCCCTTGCTGTGGAAGGAGGTTTGCACTCAAAATCTCACAGCATGGCCCCCTTCATTTTTTCATGTACATATCATGTCTTGGTCCCTTTGCAAAGGGAAAAAGCCCCCAAAACATGATGTTCCACCCCCCAGTTCACAGTAGGTCAGTGTTCTTTTGGTACAATCAGCGTCGTCTCCCAAACAGCGAGTATTATTTTTTTCCAAACGTTTACTTTGGGTTTTATCAGACGTATACATTTTTTCCCAATACTCCGGTTAAACCAAATGCTCTCTAGCAACTTTAGAGGGCCGGAATGTACTGGTTACGAGGGGAAATTTGCCCGCGGGATCTCGTCCCCGGCCGGTTTTTGGTTATGAGGAAGCCTTTTTCGGTGGTCCAGCTTTAGCGGTATTTATAGGCCCCCTGGT
>JARQOD010006895.1:0-41048 GCA_033576555.1 Oophaga sylvatica | reverse complement strand
CTTTTCCCCATGTCATTTAATCAGCAAAATTTTTGGGCCCCCCCAAAATTTTTTTTTGTTGGGAAATTTAGGGTTAAAAGTGCCCAGTGATTTCATTTTTAAAACAAAATTTTTAAAAGCCTTTTTTTTTGGCCCCCTCACATTTGAAAGTCACTTTGGGGGTTAATAGCAGAAAATCCCAAAAGTGACCCATTCTAAAAAACTGCACCCTAAAGGTACTCAAAACCAATTCAAGAATTTTATTAACCTTCAGGTGCTTCACGGGAGCTAAAGCAACGGGGAAAGGAAAAATTAATTTTTAACTTTTTAGCCACAAAAATGACCTTTTAAAATTTTTTTTTTTTGAAAGGGTAAAGGAGAAAATGGGAATAAAGTTGTTGTGAAATTTCTTGAGTACCCCCCAATCCCCCTATATGTGGGGGAAAACCACTTTTTGGGGCAACGGCAGGCTCGTAAGGGAAAAGGAGCCCGTTTTGACTTTTTAAAACCAAAATTGGCTGGAGTTGAGGTTGGACGCCTGTCGTGTTTTGGAGACCCACGAGGGCCCCAAAAAAGGGGGAAACCCCCACAAGTGACCCCCATTTTGGAAACTAGACCCCAAAGGGAAATTTATCTAGACTTTGGAGCCTTTGCCCCCAAAGTTTTCAAAAAGTTTTTAAAAGCCTGGTTGGAAAAAAGAAAAAAAACGATTTTTCCAAAAAATGATTTTTTAGTCCCAATTTTTGTTTTTTCCAAGGAAATTTGGGCCCCCAAAATTGTTGTCCAATTTGTCCCGAGTCGCTGATACCCCATATGTGGGGGGGGGAATGTTTGGGCGACGGGAGGCTTTGGAAAGGGGGGCGAAGTTTTGGAAAAAACATTATGGGGGCAAGTTCCCTTTGTAGGCCCCCAAAGCCCCAACTGGAAACCCCCCCCAAAGTGCCCCCTTTTTGGAAGCTAGACCCCCCCAAGGGAAATTTCTAATCTTTGGTGAAACTTTGACCCAAGTGTTCACACAAGTTTTAATGCCCGGGCTGAAAAAAAAAATCCTATTTTTTTCCCCCAAAATTATCTCTTTGTCTAATTTTTTATTTCCCATAGGTAAGGGAATTGGACTCAAAAGTTTTTTGTCCAATTTGTCCTATACGTGATACCCCATTGTGGGGGGGAAACCCCGTTTGGGCGCATGGCAGGCTCGGAATGGAAGGGAGCACCACTGACTGTTTAACCCAAAAAAGGTGGAATTTAGATTGGACGCATGTTCATTTGGAGAGTCCCCGGTGCCAAAAAATGGGGAAAACCCCCCCCAATGACCCATTTTGGAAATGACCCCCTAGGAACTTATCTAGATCTTTGGTGAGCAATTTGAACCCCCAAGTGCTTCACACAAGTTTATAACGTAGAGCCGTAAAATTAAAAAATCATATTTTTTCCACAAAATTGATCTTTTCACCCCAATTTTTATTTTCCCAAGGGTAACAAGACGCCAAAAGTTATTGTGCAATTTGTCCTGAGTACGCTGATACCACATATGTGGGGGTAAACCACTGTTTGGGTGCATGGCAGAGTTTGGAAGGGAAGGAGCGCCGTTTGACTTTTTCAACGCAGAATTGGCTGGATGCCATGTCGTGTTTGGAGAGCTCCTGATCTGCCTAAACAGTGGAAACCCCCCACAAATGACACCATTTTGGAAACTAGACCCCTCAAGGAACTTATCTAGATGTGTGGTGAGCATCTTGAACCCCAAAGTGCTTCACAGAAGTTTATAACGTACAGCCGTAAAATAAAAAATCTTTTTTTTTTTTACAAAAATGATTTTTCGCCCCCAATATTTTATTTTCACAAGGGTAACAGGAAAAATTGGACCTCAAAAGTTGTTGTCCAATTTGTCCTTAGTACGCTGATACCCAATATGTGGGAGTAAACTACTGTATGGGCGCACGTCGGGGCTCGGAAGGGAAGTAGTGACGTTTTGGATTGCAGACTTTGATGGAATGGTCTGGGGGCGTCATGTCGCATTTGGAGAGCCCCTGATGCGCCTAAACAGTGGAAACCCCCACAAGTGACCCCATTTTGGAAAATAGACCCCACAAAGAACTTATCTAGAAGTATGTTGAGCACTTTGAACCCCGAAGTGCTTCCCAGAAGTTTATAACATACAGCCGTAAAAATAATAAATCCTTTTTTTTTTTTTTACAAAAATGATATTTTCGCCCCCAATATTTTATTTTCACAAGGGTAACAGGAGAAATTGGACCCCAAAAGTTGTTGTCCAATTTGTCCTGAGTACGCTGATACCCAATATGTGGGAGTAAACTACTGTATGGGCGCACGTCGGGGCTCGGAAGGGAAGTAGTGACGTTTTGGATTGCAGACTTTGATGGAATGGTCTGGGGGCGTCATGTCGCATATGGAGAGCCCTGATGCGCCTAAACAGTGGAAACCCCCCAAGTGACCCCATTTTGGAAAATAGACCCCACAAGGAACTTATCTAGATGTGTGGTGAGCACTTTGAACCCCGAAGTGCTTCCCATAAGTTTATAACGTACAGCCGTAAAAATAAAAAATCCTTTTTTTTACAAAAATGATTTTTTTTTGCCCCCAATATTTTATTTTCACAATGGTAACAGGAGAAATTGGACCCCAAAAGTTGTTGTACAATTTGTCCTCAGTATGCTGATACCCAACATGTGTGATAAAACGACTGTATTGGTGCACGTCTGGGCTCGGAAGGGAAGTAGTGACGTTTTGGATTGCAGACTTTGATGGAATGGTCTGGGGGCGTCTTGTCGCATTTGGAGAGCCCCTGATGCGCCTAAACAGTGGAAACCCCCACAAGTGACCCCATTTTGGAAAATAGACCCAACAAGGAACTTATCTAGAAGTATGTTGAGCACTTTGAACCCCGAAGTGCTTCCCATAAGTTTATAACGTACAGCCGTAAAAATAAAAAATCCTTTTTTTTTTTACAAAAATGATTTTTTTTTGCCCCCAATATATTATTTTCACAATGGTAACAGGAGAAATTGGACCCCAAAAGTTGTTGTCCAATTTGTCCTGAGTACGCTGATACCCAACATGTGTGATAAAACGACTGTATTGGTGCACGTCTGGGCTCGGAAGGGAAGTAGTGACGTTTTGGATTGCAGACTTTGATGGAATGGTCTGGGGGCGTCTTGTCGCATTTGGAGAGCCCCTGATGCGCCTAAACAGTGGAAACCCCCACAAGTGACCGCATTTTGGAAATAGACCCCACAAGGAACTTGAAGTGTGGTGAGCGCTATGAAGCCCCAAGTGCTTCACAGAAAATTTATAACATACAGCCGTAAAAACAAAAAAATCATTTTTTTTTTACAAAAATGATTTTGTCGCCCCCAGTTTTTTATTTTCCCAAGGGTAACAGAAGAAATAGGACAAATTGCACAATAACTCTTGTGGTCCAGAGTACGCTGATACCCCATATGCGGGGGTAAACTACTGTTTGGGCGCATGGCAGAGCTCAGAAGTGAAGGAGCACCGTTTGAATTTTTCAACGCAGAATTGGCTGGAATTGAGATCAGACGCCATGTCACATTTGGAGAGCCCCTGATGTTGTGAATGGACTTGAAATGAGTTCTGAGCAGAGGCTCCCTCTGGTGGTTACAAGCGGTACTGGACTGTCCAGTGAAGATTGTGAGGAGTGGGAATCAGGTGTTACTGACTGGTCTTATATAAGGGAGTCGCCTTCCCATCAGGGTTGCCGGTGATCAATTGTTCTAGTCTCAATCCTTGAGTCCTGTTTCCTTTGTAGCCTCCTGTGTCGTGTCTGCATCTCCTGCTAACAGATAAGACATTTTCTTCTTTTTGTTTTTGTGCTTGATTTTTGCATTTTGTCCTGCACTTCTGTGGGGGCCTTCAGGGTCCCCTCCGGGGGCTTTTGCCCTCTCAGTTTGGTTCAGCCACTGATGTTTGTACTTTTGCTTTTTCCAGTTTTTTCAGTGGCTGCTGTTTTGATTTTGTTACACCAGAGAACTAATTTAGGTGGTAGAGGTCGTGTGATCTCAGGTGATTTTGAAATTAGTAGAGTTGGTGCTTTTCAGGGTTTTTTTGGGATTGCAGTAAGTGCCCTTCCTATCCTTTCCTATTTAGGTAGTTTGGGCCCCAACGTTTGCTCGTACTATTTTCTGTCTGTGTCAGTATTTCTTCTTGCCTAACCGCCATTACATGTTTGGGGGCTTTCTATGTTCTTTGGGAATCTGCTCCGGGGCAGATAGCTTTCCTCTTTCTATCTTTAGGTGTAGTTAGTTTCTCAGGCTGTGACGAGGCGTCTAGGACCAACGTAGGAACGCTCCACGGCTGCCTCTAGTTGTGGTGGTTAGTCAGGGTACTGCAATCTCATAGATTCCAACTGCTCTGGTGTATTGCCTTTTTTACCTGCACTCCTCAGCTACCGAAACATAACACCCTGATGTGCCTAAACAGCAGAAACCCGCCAATTCTAACTCCAACCCTAACCCCAACACACCCCTAACCCTAGTCCCAACCCTAACCACAAACCTAACCCTAACACACCCCTAACCCTAATCCCAACCATAACCCTAATACTAACTTTAGCGCCAATCCTAACCCTAACTTTAGCCGCAACACTAACCCTAATGGGAAAATGGAAATAAATACATTTTTTTAATTTTATTATTTTTCCCTAACTAAGGGGGTGATAAAGAGGGGGTTTGATTTACTATTTATAGCGGGTTTTTGTGATTGGCAGCTGTCACGCTAAAAGACGCTTTTTATTGCAAAAAGTAGTTTTTTGCATCACCACATTTTGAGAGCTATAATTTTTGCATATTTTGGCCCACAGAGTCATGTGCGGTCTTATTTTTTGCAGGACGAGGTGACGGTTTTATTGGTACCATTTTTGAGCACGTGACATTTTTTGATCGCTTTTTATTTCGATTTTTGGGAGGTTAGAATGAACAAAAATCAGCAATTCATGAATTTCTTTTGGGGGAGGCGTTTATACCGTTCCGCGTGTGGTAAAATTGATAAAGCAGTTTTATTCTTCGGGTCAGTACGATTATGGCGATACCTCATTTATATCATTTTTTAATGTTTTGGCGCTTTTATAGAATAAAAACAATTTTATATAAAAAATCATTATTTTTGCATCGCTTTATTCTGTGAGCTATAACTTTTTTATTTTTTCGCTGACGATGCTGATTGACGGCTCGTTTTTTGCGGGACAAGATGACGTTTTCAGTGGTACCATGTTTATTTATATCCGTCTTTTTGATCGCGTGTTATTCCATTTTTTGTTCGGCAGTATGATGATAAAGCATTGATTTTTTGCTTAGTTTTTTTTTTTTTTTTTAAGGGGTTCACTAAAGGGGTTAACTAGGGGACAGTTTTATAGGGGGGGTCGTTACGGACGGGCAATACCAAATATGTGTACTTTTATTGTTTTGTTTTTTTTATTTACAGGAAGAAATGAATTTATTGGGGAATATTTTTTTTTTTTATGATTTTTTTTACCACTTTTTATTTTTATTTTTTTTTACTTCTTTACTTTGTCCCAGGGGGGACATCACTGTATTTTAGCAGATCGCTGGTGTGACAGTGTGCACAGCACTCTGTCACACCAGCAATCGCTCTGGCATCGCTGCAGGCTTCCTCTGCGCCTGCTCTCAGCAAGCACTGAGGAAGCAGCCTCCCTGCAGGACCCCGGCGCCATCTTGGATCCGGGGACCTGGAGGGAGGACGGACCCTTGGAACAGCGCGACACATCGCGCTGCTCTGAGGGTCTCAGGGGGGCGCGCAGGGAGCCCCCACCCTGCGCGATCCTCCCCTGTGCCCCCAGTACACCGCGATCATGTTTGATCGCGGTGTGCTAGGGGTTAATGTGCCGGGAGCGGTCCGTGACCGCTCCTGACACATAGTGCTAGGTGTCAGCTGTGATATACAGCTGACACCGGCAGCGATCAGCTACGCTCCCCCCCGGGAGCGCAGCTGATCGCCTATGACGTATTATTCCGTCAATGGGAATTAGGTCCAGGGTCACATGGACGGAATAGTACGTCTGATGGCAGAGAGGGGTTAAAATTAATAGATTGAGAGTTACCAACATTTAGTGTTATTCCATTCACTTTTAAGACCGTTTGCCCCGTGTTGAGTTTGTAGCCGTAAGTTTTGGGGCCCACAGACTCAAATTCTGTGATGTATGTGCCCTCGGGTATTTCACTCGTCAACTCCCCCAGGTAATCGCCTAAAGGTGGCTGCCACTCACCTTCCCTGTGCACAAAAATAACCGAATCTGTATTGTGATAAAGTACCTCTCCTGCAGCCGGTCCAACAGCGAATAGAGCTCTAGTCGTGCATATGCGGTTTAAAGCAGGCTATAAAAATGTTTGTGTTTTTGTTGACTGTGTGGGGCCCATCTGCATATTTCCAGTTAATGGTTGCAGTTTCATCATCAATAAAATGCAACATTGAAATGTCATAGTACGGTAGGAACAAATACCTAAAAAGCTCATCTGGGTCCCTAACAAGGCTGGTGCATGCTAGATTAGATTGCTGAGCAAACTTTCCCCATAAAGAATTTAAGAAAAATTTGGAGATCTGCCTTTTAGCAGGGTTAACAGCTATATTTTCAGGCCGTAACTGTACACCTTCTTTTTCAAGAAAAGAGTCAATGTAGTGCCTTTTCTTGGTTTCATCAGTGCACCAGCTAGGATAACCCGAGGCCTCCTGCTTATCCCTAAGATGTAATTTAATGTAGGGAGCAAACATCATCGGTGGTGTTGAGAAAATGCCATATTTCATTGATATGAGCTATCCAATACCCTTTTTCTATCGCCATCTCGAACTCTATAGTGCACCAGGTACCTGTCAGGGAGCGTTCTTCATCAGCATGTGTGCATTCCTCTGCCTGTGAATTTACAAAAATGATATTTTCGCCCCCAATATTTTATTTTCACAAGGGTAACAGGAGAGATTGGACCCCAAAAGTTGTTGTCCAATTTGTCCTGAGTACGCTGATACCCAATATGTGGGAGTAAACTACTGTATGGGCGCACGTCGGGGCTCGGAAGGGAAGTAGTGACGTTTTGGATTGCAGACTTTGATGGAATGGTCTGGGGGCGTCATGTCGCATATGGAGAGCCCCTGATGCGCCTAAACAGTGGAAACCCCCCACAAGTGACCCCATTTTGGAAAATAGACCCACAAGGAACTTATCTAGATGTGTGGTGAGCACTTTGAACCCCGAAGTGCTTCCCATAAGTTTATAACGTACAGCCGTAAAAATAAAAAATCCTTTTTTTTACAAAAATGATTTTTTTTTGCCCCCAATATTTTATTTTCACAATGGTAACAGGAGAAATTGGACCCCAAAAGTTGTTGTACAATTTGTCCTGAGTATGCTGATACCCAACATGTGTGATAAAACGACTGTATTGGTGCACGTCTGGGCTCGGAAGGGAAGTAGTGACGTTTTGGATTGCAGACTTTGATGGAATGGTCTGGGGGCGTCTTGTCGCATTTGGAGAGCCCCTGATGCGCCTAAACAGTGGAAACCCCCACAAGTGACCCCATTTTGGAAAATAGACCCCACAAGGAACTTATCTAGAAGTATGTTGAGCACTTTGAACCCCGAAGTGCTTCCCATAAGTTTATAACGTACAGCCGTAAAAATAAAAAATCCTTTTTTTTTTACAAAAATGATTTTTTTTTTGCCCCCAATATATTATTTTCACAATGGTAACAGGAGAAATTGGACCCCAAAAGTTGTTGTCCAATTTGTCCTGAGTACGCTGATACCCAACATGTGTGAGAAAACGACTGTATGGGTGCACGTCTGGGCTCGGAAGGGAAGTAGTGACGTTTTGGATTGCAGACTTTGATGGAATGGTCGGGGGGCGTCTTGTCGCATTTGGAGAGCCCCTGATGCGCCTAAACAGTGGAAACCCCCCACAAGTGACCGCATTTTGGAAAATAGACCCCACAAGGAACTTATCTAGAAGTATGTTGAGCACTTTGAACCCCGAAGTGCTTCACAGAAGTTTATAACGTACAGCTGTAAAAATAAAAAATCCTTTTTTTTTACAAAAATGATTTTTTCGCCCCAATATTTTATTTTCACAAGGGTAACAGGAGAAATTGGACCCCAAAAGTTGTTGTCCAATTTGTCCTGAGTACGCTGATACCCAACATGTGTGAGAAAACGACTGTATGGGTGCACGTCTGGGCTCGGAAGGGAAGTAGTGACGTTTTGGATTGCAGACTTTGATGGAATGGTCTGGGGGCGTCATGTCGCATTTGGAGAGCCCTGATGCGCCTAAACATTGGAAACCCCCACAAGTGACCCCATTTTGGAAAATAGACCCCACAAGGAACTTGAAGTGTGGTGAGCGCTATGAAGCCCCAAGTGCTTCACAGAAAATTTATAACATACAGCCGTAAAAAACAAAAAAATCATTTTTTTTTTACAAAAATGATTTTGTCGCCCCCAGTTTTTTATTTTCCCAAGGGTAACAGAAGAAATAGGACAAATTGCACAATAACTCTTGTGGTCCAGAGTACGCTGATACCCCATATGCGGGGGTAAACTACTGTTTGGGCGCATGGCAGAGCTCAGAAGTGAAGGAGCACCGTTTGAATTTTTCAACGCAGAATTGGCTGGAATTGAGATCAGACGCCATGTCACATTTGGAGAGCCCTGATGTTGTGAATGGACTTGAAATGAGTTCTGAGCAGAGGCTCCCTCTGGTGGTTACAAGCGGTACTGGACTGTCCAGTGAAGATTGTGAGGAGTGGGAATCAGGTGTTACTGACTGGTCTTATATAAGGGAGTCGCCTTCCCATCAGGGTTGCCGGTGATCAATTGTTCTAGTCTCAATCCTTGAGTCCTGTTTCCTTTGTAGCCTCCTGTGTCGTGTCTGCATCTCCTGCTAACAGATAAGACATTTTCTTCTTTTTGTTTTTGTGCTTGATTTTTGCATTTTGTCCTGCACTTCTGTGGGGGCCTTCAGGGTCCCCTCCGGGGGCTTTTGCCCTCTCAGTTTGGTTCAGCCACTGATGTTTGTACTTTTGCTTTTTCCAGTTTTTTCAGTGGCTGCTGTTTTGATTTTGTTACACCAGAGAACTAATTTAGGTGGTAGAGGTCGTGTGATCTCAGGTGATTTTGAAATTAGTAGAGTTGGTGCTTTTCAGGGTTTTTTTGGGATTGCAGTAAGTGCCCTTCCTATCCTTTCCTATTTAGGTAGTTTGGGCCCCAACGTTTGCTCGTACTATTTTCTGTCTGTGTCAGTATTTCTTCTTGCCTAACCGCCATTACATGTTTGGGGGCTTTCTATGTTCTTTGGGAATCTGCTCCGGGGCAGATAGCTTTCCTCTTTCTATCTTTAGGTGTAGTTAGTTTCTCAGGCTGTGACGAGGCGTCTAGGACCAACGTAGGAACGCTCCACGGCTGCCTCTAGTTGTGGTGGTTAGTCAGGGTACTGCAATCTCATAGATTCCAACTGCTCTGGTGTATTGCCTTTTTTACCTGCACTCCTCAGCTACCGAAACATAACACCCTGATGTGCCTAAACAGCAGAAACCCGCCAATTCTAACTCCAACCCTAACCCCAACACACTCCTAACCCTAGTCCCAACCCTAACCACAAACCTAACCCTAACACACCCCTAACCCTAATCCCAACCATAACCCTAATACTAACTTTAGCGCCAATCCTAACCCTAACTTTAGCCGCAACACTAACCCTAATGGGAAAATGGAAATAAATACATTTTTTTAATTTTATTATTTTTCCCTAACTAAGGGGGTGATAAAGAGGGGGTTTGATTTACTATTTATAGTGGGTTTTTGTGATTGGCAGCTGTCACGCTAAAAGACGCTTTTTATTGCAAAAAGTAGTTTTTTGCATCACCACATTTTGAGAGCTATAATTTTTGCATATTTTGGCCCACAGAGTCATGTGTGGTCTTATTTTTTGCGGGACGAGGTGACGGTTTTATTGGTACCATTTTTGAGCACGTGACATTTTTTGATCGCTTTTTATTTCGATTTTTGGGAGGTTAGAATGAACAAAAATCAGCAATTCATGAATTTCTTTTGGGGGAGGCGTTTATACCGTTCCGCGTGTGGTAAAATTGATAAAGCAGTTTTATTCTTCGGGTCAGTACGATTATGGCGATACCTCATTTATATCATTTTTTAATGTTTTGGCGCTTTTATAGAATAAAAACAATTTTATATAAAAAATCATTATTTTTGCATCGCTTTATTCTGTGAGCTATAACTTTTTTATTTTTTCGCTGACGATGCTGATTGATGGCTCGTTTTTTGCGGGACAAGATGACGTTTTCAGCGGTACCATGTTTATTTATATCCGTCTTTTTGATCGCGTGTTATTCCATTTTTTGTTCGGCAGTATGATGATAAAGCATTGATTTTTTGCTTAGTTTTTTTTTTTTTTTTTAAGGGGTTCACTAAAGGGGTTAACTAGGGGACAGTTTTATAGGGGGGGTCGTTACGGACGGGCAATACCAAATATGTGTACTTTTATTGTTTTGTTTTTTTTATTTACAGGAAGAAATGAATTTATTGGGGAATATTTTTTTTTTTTATGATTTTTTTTACCACTTTTTATTTTTATTTTTTTTTACTTCTTTACTTTGTCCCAGGGTGGGACATCACTGTATTTTAGCAGATCGCTGGTGTGACAGTGTGCACAGCACTCTGTCACACCAGCAATCGCTCTGGCATCGCTGCAGGCTTCCTCTGCGCCTGCTCTCAGCAAGCACTGAGGAAGCAGCCTCCCTGCAGGACCCGGCGCCATCTTGGATCCGGGGACCTGGAGGGAGGACGGACCCTTGGAACAGCGCGACACATCGCGCTGCTCTGAGGGTCTCAGGGGGGCGCGCAGGGAGCCCCCACCCTGCGCGATCCTCCCCTGTGCCCCCAGTACACCGCGATCATGTTTGATCGCGGTGTGCTAGGGGTTAATGTGCCGGGAGCGGTCCGTGACCGCTCCTGACACATAGTGCTAGGTGTCAGCTGTGATATACAGCTGACACCCGGCAGCGATCAGCTACGCTCCCCCCCGGGAGCGCAGCTGATCGCCTATGACGTATTATTCCGTCCATGGGAATTAGGTCCAGGGTCACATGGACGGAATAGTACGTCTGATGGCAGAGAGGGGTTAAAATTAATAGATTGAGAGTTACCAACATTTAGTGTTATTCCATTCACTTTTAAGACCGTTTGCCCGTGTTGAGTTTGTAGCCGTAAGTTTTGGGGCCCACAGACTCAAATTCTGTGATGTATGTGCCCTCGGGTATTTCACTCGTCAACTCCCCCAGGTAATCGCCTAAAGGTGGCTGCCACTCACCTTCCCTGTGCACAAAAATAACCGAATCTGTATTGTGATAAAGTACCTCTCCTGCAGCCGGTCCAACAGCGAATAGAGCTCTAGTCGTGCATATGCGGTGTAAAGCAGGCTATAAAAATGTTTGTGTTTTTGTTGACTGTGTGGGGCCCATCTGCATATTTCCAGTTAATGGTTGCAGTTTCATCATCAATAAAATGCAACATTGAAATGTCATAGTACGGTAGGAACAAATACCTAAAAAGCTCATCTGGGTCCCTAACAAGGCTGGTGCATGCTAGATTAGATTGCTGAGCAAACTTTCCCCATAAAGAATTTAAGAAAAATTTGGAGATCTGCCTTTTAGCAGGGTTAACAGCTATATTTTCAGGCCGTAACTGTACACCTTCTTTTTCAAGAAAAGAGTCAATGTAGTGCCTTTTCTTGGTTTCATCAGTGCACCAGCTAGGATAACCCGAGGCCTCCTGCTTATCCCTAAGATGTAATTTAATGTAGGGAGCAAACATCATCGGTGGTGTTGAGAAAATGCCATATTTCATTGATATGAGCTATCAATACCCTTTTTCTATCGCCATCTCGAACTCTATAGTGCACCAGGTACCTGTCAGGGAGCGTTCTTCATCAGCATGTGTGCATTCCTCTGCCTGTGAATTTACAAAAATGATATTTTCGCCCCCAATATTTTATTTTCACAAGGGTAACAGGAGAGATTGGACCCCAAAAGTTGTTGTCCAATTTGTCCTGAGTACGCTGATACCCAATATGTGGGAGTAAACTACTGTATGGGCGCACGTCGGGGCTCGGAAGGGAAGTAGTGACGTTTTGGATTGCAGACTTTGATGGAATGGTCTGGGGGCGTCATGTCGCATATGGAGAGCCCCTGATGCGCCTAAACAGTGGAAACCCCCCACAAGTGACCCCATTTTGGAAAATAGACCCCACAAGGAACTTATCTAGATGTGTGGTGAGCACTTTGAACCCGAAGTGCTTCCCATAAGTTTATAACGTACAGCCGTAAAAATAAAAAATCCTTTTTTTTACAAAAATGATTTTTTTTTGCCCCAATATTTTATTTTCACAATGGTAACAGGAGAAATTGGACCCAAAAGTTGTTGTACAATTTGTCCTGAGTATGCTGATACCCAACATGTGTGATAAAACGACTGTATTGGTGCACGTCTGGGCTCGGAAGGGAAGTAGTGACGTTTTGGATTGCAGACTTTGATGGAATGGTCTGGGGGCGTCTTGTCGCATTTGGAGAGCCCCTGATGCGCCTAAACAGTGGAAACCCCCCACAAGTGACCCCATTTTGGAAAATAGACCCCACAAGGAACTTATCTAGAAGTATGTTGAGCACTTTGAACCCCGAAGTGCTTCCCATAAGTTTATAACGTACAGCCGTAAAAATAAAAAATCCTTTTTTTTTTTACAAAAATGATTTTTTTTTGCCCCCAATATATTATTTTCACAATGGTAACAGGAGAAATTGGACCCCAAAAGTTGTTGTCCAATTTGTCCTGAGTACGCTGATACCCAACATGTGTGAGAAAACGACTGTATGGGTGCACGTCTGGGCTCGGAAGGGAAGTAGTGACGTTTTGGATTGCAGACTTTGATGGAATGGTCGGGGGGCGTCTTGTCGCATTTGGAGAGCCCCTGATGCGCCTAAACAGTGGAAACCCCCACAAGTGACCGCATTTTGGAAAATAGACCCCACAAGGAACTTATCTAGAAGTATGTTGAGCACTTTGAACCCCGAAGTGCTTCACAGAAGTTTATAACGTACAGCTGTAAAAATAAAAAATCCTTTTTTTTTTACAAAAATGATTTTTTCGCCCCCAATATTTTATTTTCACAAGGGTAACAGGAGAAATTGGACCCCAAAAGTTGTTGTCCAATTTGTCCTGAGTACGCTGATACCCAACATGTGTGAGAAAACGACTGTATGGGTGCACGTCTGGGCTCGGAAGGGAAGTAGTGACGTTTTGGATTGCAGACTTTGATGGAATGGTCTGGGGGCGTCATGTCGCATTTGGAGAGCCCCTGATGCGCCTAAACAGTGGAAACCCCCACAAGTGACCCCATTTTGGAAAATAGACCCCACAAGGAACTTGAAGTGTGGTGAGCGCTATGAAGCCCAAGTGCTTCACAGAAAATTTATAACATACAGCCGTAAAAACAAAAAATCATTTTTTTTTTACAAAAATGATTTTGTCGCCCCCAGTTTTTTATTTTCCCAAGGGTAACAGAAGAAATAGGACAAATTGCACAATAACTCTTGTGGTCCAGAGTACGCTGATACCCCATATGCGGGGGTAAACTACTGTTTGGGCGCATGGCAGAGCTCAGAAGTGAAGGAGCACCGTTTGAATTTTTCAACGCAGAATTGGCTGGAATTGAGATCAGACGCCATGTCACATTTGGAGAGCCCCTGATGTTGTGAATGGACTTGAAATGAGTTCTGAGCAGAGGCTCCCTCTGGTGGTTACAAGCGGTACTGGACTGTCCAGTGAAGATTGTGAGGAGTGGGAATCAGGTGTTACTGACTGGTCTTATATAAGGGAGTCGCCTTCCCATCAGGGTTGCCGGTGATCAATTGTTCTAGTCTCAATCCTTGAGTCCTGTTTCCTTTGTAGCCTCCTGTGTCGTGTCTGCATCTCCTGCTAACAGATAAGACATTTTCTTCTTTTTGTTTTTGTGCTTGATTTTTGCATTTTGTCCTGCACTTCTGTGGGGGCCTTCAGGGTCCCCTCCGGGGGCTTTTGCCCTCTCAGTTTGGTTCAGCCACTGATGTTTGTACTTTTGCTTTTTCCAGTTTTTTCAGTGGCTGCTGTTTTGATTTTGTTACACCAGAGAACTAATTTAGGTGGTAGAGGTCGTGTGATCTCAGGTGATTTTGAAATTAGTAGAGTTGGTGCTTTTCAGGGTTTTTTTGGGATTGCAGTAAGTGCCCTTCCTATCCTTTCCTATTTAGGTAGTTTGGGCCCAACGTTTGCTCGTACTATTTTCTGTCTGTGTCAGTATTTCTTCTTGCCTAACCGCCATTACATGTTTGGGGGCTTTCTATGTTCTTTGGGAATCTGCTCCGGGGCAGATAGCTTTCCTCTTTCTATCTTTAGGTGTAGTTAGTTTCTCAGGCTGTGACGAGGCGTCTAGGACCAACGTAGGAACGCTCCACGGCTGCCTCTAGTTGTGGTGGTTAGTCAGGGTACTGCAATCTCATAGATTCCAACTGCTCTGGTGTATTGCCTTTTTTACCTGCACTCCTCAGCTACCGAAACATAACACCCTGATGTGCCTAAACAGCAGAAACCCGCCAATTCTAACTCCAACCCTAACCCCAACACACCCTAACCCTAGTCCCAACCCTAACCACAAACCTAACCCTAACACACCCCTAACCCTAATCCCAACCATAACCCTAATACTAACTTTAGCGCCAATCCTAACCCTAACTTTAGCCGCAACACTAACCCTAATGGGAAAATGGAAATAAATACATTTTTTTAATTTTATTATTTTTCCCTAACTAAGGGGGTGATAAAGAGGGGGTTTGATTTACTATTTATAGCGGGTTTTTGTGATTGGCAGCTGTCACGCTAAAAGACGCTTTTTATTGCAAAAAGTAGTTTTTTGCATCACCACATTTTGAGAGCTATAATTTTTGCATATTTTGGCCCACAGAGTCATGTGCGGTCTTATTTTTTGCGGGACGAGGTGACGGTTTTATTGGTACCATTTTTGAGCACGTGACATTTTTTGATCGCTTTTTATTTCGATTTTTGGGAGGTTAGAATGAACAAAAATCAGCAATTCATGAATTTCTTTTGGGGGAGGCGTTTATACCGTTCCGCGTGTGGTAAAATTGATAAAGCAGTTTTATTCTTCGGGTCAGTACGATTATGGCGATACCTCATTTATATCATTTTTTAATGTTTTGGCGCTTTTATAGAATAAAAACAATTTTATATAAAAAATCATTATTTTTGCATCGCTTTATTCTGTGAGCTATAACTTTTTTATTTTTTCGCTGACGATGCTGATTGACGGCTCGTTTTTTGCGGGACAAGATGACGTTTTCAGCGGTACCATGTTTATTTATATCCGTCTTTTTGATCGCGTGTTATTCCATTTTTTGTTCGGCAGTATGATGATAAAGCATTGATTTTTTGCTTAGTTTTTTTTTTTTTTTTTAAGGGGTTCACTAAAGGGGTTAACTAGGGGACAGTTTTATAGGGGGGTCGTTACGGACGGGCAATACCAAATATGTGTACTTTTATTGTTTTGTTTTTTTTATTTACAGGAAGAAATGAATTTATTGGGGAATATTTTTTTTTTTTATGATTTTTTTTACCACTTTTTATTTTTATTTTTTTTTACTTCTTTACTTTGTCCCAGGGTGGGACATCACTGTATTTTAGCAGATCGCTGGTGTGACAGTGTGCACAGCACTCTGTCACACCAGCAATCGCTCTGGCATCGCTGCAGGCTTCCTCTGCGCCTGCTCTCAGCAAGCACTGAGGAAGCAGCCTCCCTGCAGGACCCCGGCGCCATCTTGGATCCGGGGACCTGGAGGGAGGACGGACCCTTGGAACAGCGCGACACATCGCGCTGCTCTGAGGGTCTCAGGGGGGCGCGCAGGGAGCCCCCACCCTGCGCGATCCTCCCCTGTGCCCCCAGTACACCGCGATCATGTTTGATCGCGGTGTGCTAGGGGTTAATGTGCCGGGAGCGGTCCGTGACCGCTCCTGACACATAGTGCTAGGTGTCAGCTGTGATATACAGCTGACACCCGGCAGCGATCAGCTACGCTCCCCCCCGGGAGCGCAGCTGATCGCCTATGACGTATTATTCCGTCCATGGGAATTAGGTCCAGGGTCACATGGACGGAATAGTACGTCTGATGGCAGAGAGGGGTTAAAATTAATAGATTGAGAGTTACCAACATTTAGTGTTATTCCATTCACTTTTAAGACCGTTTGCCCCGTGTTGAGTTTGTAGCCGTAAGTTTTGGGGCCCACAGACTCAAATTCTGTGATGTATGTGCCCTCGGGTATTTCACTCGTCAACTCCCCCAGGTAATCGCCTAAAGGTGGCTGCCACTCACCTTCCCTGTGCACAAAAATAACCGAATCTGTATTGTGATAAAGTACCTCTCCTGCAGCCGGTCCAACAGCGAATAGAGCTCTAGTCGTGCATATGCGGTGTAAAGCAGGCTATAAAAATGTTTGTGTTTTTGTTGACTGTGTGGGGCCCATCTGCATATTTCCAGTTAATGGTTGCAGTTTCATCATCAATAAAATGCAACATTGAAATGTCATAGTACGGTAGGAACAAATACCTAAAAAGCTCATCTGGGTCCCTAACAAGGCTGGTGCATGCTAGATTAGATTGCTGAGCAAACTTTCCCCATAAAGAATTTAAGAAAAATTTGGAGATCTGCCTTTTAGCAGGGTTAACAGCTATATTTTCAGGCCGTAACTGTACACCTTCTTTTTCAAGAAAAGAGTCAATGTAGTGCCTTTTCTTGGTTTCATCAGTGCACCAGCTAGGATAACCGAGGCCTCCTGCTTATCCCTAAGATGTAATTTAATGTAGGGAGCAAACATCATCGGTGGTGTTGAGAAAATGCCATATTTCATTGATATGAGCTATCCAATACCCTTTTTCTATCGCCATCTCGAACTCTATAGTGCACCAGGTACCTGTCAGGGAGCGTTCTTCATCAGCATGTGTGCATTCCTCTGCCTGTGAATTTACAAAAATGATATTTTCGCCCCCAATATTTTATTTTCACAAGGGTAACAGGAGAGATTGGACCCCAAAAGTTGTTGTCCAATTTGTCCTGAGTACGCTGATACCCAATATGTGGGAGTAAACTACTGTATGGGCGCACGTCGGGGCTCGGAAGGGAAGTAGTGACGTTTTGGATTGCAGACTTTGATGGAATGGTCTGGGGGCGTCATGTCGCATATGGAGAGCCCCTGATGCGCCTAAACAGTGGAAACCCCCCACAAGTGACCCCATTTTGGAAAATAGACCCCACAAGGAACTTATCTAGATGTGTGGTGAGCACTTTGAACCCCGAAGTGCTTCCCATAAGTTTATAACGTACAGCCGTAAAAATAAAAAATCCTTTTTTTTACAAAAATGATTTTTTTTTGCCCCCAATATTTTATTTTCACAATGGTAACAGGAGAAATTGGACCCCAAAAGTTGTTGTACAATTTGTCCTGAGTATGCTGATACCCAACATGTGTGATAAAACGACTGTATTGGTGCACGTCTGGGCTCGGAAGGGAAGTAGTGACGTTTTGGATTGCAGACTTTGATGGAATGGTCTGGGGGCGTCTTGTCGCATTTGGAGAGCCCCTGATGCGCCTAAACAGTGGAAACCCCCCACAAGTGACCCCATTTTGGAAAATAGACCCCACAAGGAACTTATCTAGAAGTATGTTGAGCACTTTGAACCCCGAAGTGCTTCCCATAAGTTTATAACGTACAGCCGTAAAAATAAAAAATCCTTTTTTTTTTTTACAAAAATGATTTTTTTTTGCCCCCAATATATTATTTTCACAATGGTAACAGGAGAAATTGGACCCCAAAAGTTGTTGTCCAATTTGTCCTGAGTACGCTGATACCCAACATGTGTGAGAAAACGACTGTATGGGTGCACGTCTGGGCTCGGAAGGGAAGTAGTGACGTTTTGGATTGCAGACTTTGATGGAATGGTCGGGGGGCGTCTTGTCGCATTTGGAGAGCCCCTGATGCGCCTAAACAGTGGAAACCCCCACAAGTGACCGCATTTTGGAAAATAGACCCCACAAGGAACTTATCTAGAAGTATGTTGAGCACTTTGAACCCGAAGTGCTTCACAGAAGTTTATAACGTACAGCTGTAAAAATAAAAAATCCTTTTTTTTTACAAAAATGATTTTTTCGCCCCCAATATTTTATTTTCACAAGGGTAACAGGAGAAATTGGACCCAAAAGTTGTTGTCCAATTTGTCCTGAGTACGCTGATACCCAACATGTGTGAGAAAACGACTGTTTGGGTGCACGTCTGGGCTCGGAAGGGAAGTAGTGACGTTTTGGATTGCAGACTTTGATGGAATGGTCTGGGGCGTCATGTCGCATTTGGAGAGCCCCTGATGCGCCTAAACAGTGGAAACCCCCACAAGTGACCCCATTTTGGAAAATAGACCCCACAAGGAACTTGAAGTGTGGTGAGCGCTATGAAGCCCCAAGTGCTTCACAGAAAATTTATAACATACAGCCGTAAAAAACAAAAAAATCATTTTTTTTTTACAAAAATGATTTTGTCGCCCCCAGTTTTTTATTTTCCCAAGGGTAACAGAAGAAATAGGACAAATTGCACAATAACTCTTGTGGTCCAGAGTACGCTGATACCCCATATGCGGGGGTAAACTACTGTTTGGGCGCATGGCAGAGCTCAGAAGTGAAGGAGCACCGTTTGAATTTTTCAACGCAGAATTGGCTGGAATTGAGATCAGACGCCATGTCACATTTGGAGAGCCCCTGATGTTGTGAATGGACTTGAAATGAGTTCTGAGCAGAGGCTCCCTCTGGTGGTTACAAGCGGTACTGGACTGTCCAGTGAAGATTGTGAGGAGTGGGAATCAGGTGTTACTGACTGGTCTTATATAAGGGAGTCGCCTTCCCATCAGGGTTGCCGGTGATCAATTGTTCTAGTCTCAATCCTTGAGTCCTGTTTCCTTTGTAGCCTGCTGTGTCGTGTCTGCATCTCCTGCTAACAGATAAGACATTTTCTTCTTTTTGTTTTTGTGCTTGATTTTTGCATTTTGTCCTGCACTTCTGTGGGGGCCTTCAGGGTCCCCTCCGGGGGCTTTTGCCCTCTCAGTTTGGTTCAGCCACTGATGTTTGTACTTTTGCTTTTTCCAGTTTTTTCAGTGGCTGCTGTTTTGATTTTGTTACACCAGAGAACTAATTTAGGTGGTAGAGGTCGTGTGATCTCAGGTGATTTTGAAATTAGTAGAGTTGGTGCTTTTCAGGGTTTTTTTGGGATTGCAGTAAGTGCCCTTCCTATCCTTTCCTATTTAGGTAGTTTGGGCCCCAACGTTTGCTCGTACTATTTTCTGTCTGTGTCAGTATTTCTTCTTGCCTAACCGCCATTACATGTTTGGGGGCTTTCTATGTTCTTTGGGGATCTGCTCCGGGGCAGATAGCTTTCCTCTTTCTATCTTTAGGTGTAGTTAGTTTCTCAGGCTGTGACGAGGCGTCTAGGACCAACGTAGGAACGCTCCACGGCTGCCTCTAGTTGTGGTGGTTAGTCAGGGTACTGCAATCTCATAGATTCCAACTGCTCTGGTGTATTGCCTTTTTTACCTGCACTCCTCAGCTACCGAAACATAACACCCTGATGTGCCTAAACAGCAGAAACCCGCCAATTCTAACTCCAACCCTAACCCCAACACACCCCTAACCCTAGTCCCAACCCTAACCACAAACCTAACCCTAACACACCCCTAACCCTAATCCCAACCATAACCCTAATACTAACTTTAGCGCCAATCCTAACCCTAACTTTAGCCGCAACACTAACCCTAATGGGAAAATGGAAATAAAAAAATTTTTTTAATTTTATTATTTTTCCCTAACTAAGGGGGTGATAAAGGGGGGGTTTGATTTACTATTTATAGCGGGTTTTTGTGATTGGCAGCTGTCACGCTAAAAGACGCTTTTTATTGCAAAAAGTAGTTTTTTGCATCACCACATTTTGAGAGCTATAATTTTTGCATATTTTGGCCCACAGAGTCATGTGCGGTCTTATTTTTTGCGGGACGAGGTGACGGTTTTATTGGTACCATTTTTGAGCACGTGACATTTTTTGATCGCTTTTATTTCGATTTTTGGGAGGTTAGAATGAACAAAAATCAGCAATTCATGAATTTCTTTTGGGGGAGGCGTTTATACCGTTCCGCGTGTGGTAAAATTGATAAAGCAGTTTTATTCTTCGGGTCAGTACGATTATGGCGATACCTCATTTATATCATTTTTTAATGTTTTGGCGCTTTTATAGAATAAAAACAATTTTATATAAAAAATCATTATTTTTGCATCGCTTTATTCTGTGAGCTATAACTTTTTTATTTTTTCGCTGACGATGCTGATTGATGGCTCGTTTTTTGCGGGACAAGATGACGTTTTCAGCGGTACCATGTTTATTTATATCCGTCTTTTTGATCGCGTGTTATTCCATTTTTTGTTCGGCAGTATGATGATAAAGCATTGATTTTTTGCTTAGTTTTTTTTTTTTTTTTAAGGGGTTCACTAAAGGGGTTAACTAGTGGGACAGTTTTATAGGGGGGGTCGTTACGGACGGGCAATACCAAATATGTGTACTTTTATTGTTTTGTTTTTTTTATTTACAGGAAGAAATGAATTTATTGGGGAATATTTTTTTTTTTTTTATGATTTTTTTTACCACTTTTTATTTTTATTTTTTTTTACTTCTTTACTTTGTCCCAGGGTGGGACATCACTGTATTTTAGCAGATCGCTGGTGTGACAGTGTGCACAGCACTCTGTCACACCAGCAATCGCTCTGGCATCGCTGCAGGCTTCCTCTGCGCCTGCTCTCAGCAAGCACTGAGGAAGCAGCCTCCCTGCAGGACCCCGGCGCCATCTTGGATCCGGGGACCTGGAGGGAGGACGGACCCTTGGAACAGCGCGACACATCGCGCTGCTCTGAGGGTCTCAGGGGGGCGCGCAGGGAGCCCCCACCCTGCGCGATCCTCCCCTGTGCCCCCAGTACACCGCGATCATGTTTGATCGCGGTGTGCTAGGGGTTAATGTGCCGGGAGCGGTCCGTGACGCTCCTGACACATAGTGCTAGGTGTCAGCTGTGATATACAGCTGACACCCGGCAGCGATCAGCTACGCTCCCCCCGGGAGCGCAGCTGATCGCCTATGACGTATTATTCCGTCCATGGGAATTAGGTCCAGGGTCACATGGACGGAATAGTACGTCTGATGGCAGAGAGGGGTTAAAATTAATAGATTGAGAGTTACCAACATTTAGTGTTATTCCATTCACTTTTAAGACCGTTTGCCCGTGTTGAGTTTGTAGCCGTAAGTTTTGGGGCCCACAGACTCAAATTCTGTGATGTATGTGCCCTCGGGTATTTCACTCGTCAACTCCCCAGGTAATCGCCTAAAGGTGGCTGCCACTCACCTTCCCTGTGCACAAAAATAACCGAATCTGTATTGTGATAAAGTACCTCTCCTGCAGCCGGTCCAACAGCGAATAGAGCTCTAGTCGTGCATATGCGGTGTAAAGCAGGCTATAAAAATGTTTGTGTTTTTGTTGACTGTGTGGGGCCCATCTGCATATTTCCAGTTAATGGTTGCAGTTTCATCATCAATAAAATGCAACATTGAAATGTCATAGTACGGTAGGAACAAATACCTAAAAAGCTCATCTGGGTCCCTAACAAGGCTGGTGCATGCTAGATTAGATTGCTGAGCAAACTTTCCCATAAAGAATTTAAGAAAAATTTGGAGATCTGCCTTTTAGCAGGGTTAACAGCTATATTTTCAGGCCGTAACTGTACACCTTCTTTTTCAAGAAAAGAGTCAATGTAGTGCCTTTCCTTGGTTTCATCAGTGCACCAGCTAGGATAACCCGAGGCCTCCTGCTTATCCCTAAGATGTAATTTAATGTAGGGAGCAAACATCATCGGTGGTGTTGAGAAAATGCCATATTTCATTGATATGAGCTATCCAATACCCTTTTTCTATCGCCATCTCGAACTCTATAGTGCACCAGGTACCTGTCAGGGAGCGTTCTTCATCAGCATGTGTGCATTCCTCTGCCTGTGAATTTACAGCGCATGTATAGCAAAGGGGGAACATTAATTTTTTGTCGAGCTTTACCGGAAGAAAAGGAAAAAATAAATCTCTTGGCGGATAGACCTTGACTTTAGCAATGCCAAAGTATTTTTTAATGAAGCCAAAATTGTCGTAGATGAAGTCGGGGTGCCCTACAGGGTATGTTTTAGTTTTGTTTGCAAAGGGGTACAGACTGGTGAAATCATAGTAATGTAAAGTCTAACCAGCTTCCACCTGGTGATAGTGATATGGAAATTTAATTAGGATAAAAATATCCTGTGTTTGCTGCTTGCCATGTCCAAATCTCTATATAATGTCTTCTTGAGCGCTCAGAACGAAATGAGGACTGTCCACAAAGCAAGTGTCAGTATAACAGTTCGTCAAAGACATACATTTATTATTCATTCAAGGTTTTATACGTTTACAAAAAGGGGCTGGTTAGTCAATTAACATACAATTAAAAGCTGCTAGATTATTGGCTGTTCTAGTGTAAGTATGATAATTATGATAATCATGATTAAAAGAGCTGAAGTTGCAGAATTATTGTTTATATTCTTGTGACCTAGTTGCCTTGCATAACTATAATGTAAACAACAGATATCTAATAGGACTTTTTGTACTTCATGCATTTGTTCCTTTACGAAGGCCAGATTTCTTTAAAACGACTGATTATAGCTGGCCTAGAAATATGTGAGCACAAGGTTTTTGAGCAAGTGAGATCTATCTAACTGTGAACTGTGAATACATATATGTGAATATACTTTGAATATATATGGAAGACATATATATTTCCATGACAGTCCCCCCTTAGATACCACTTGCCCTAAAAACCTGCTCCTGGCCCAAAGCGCTGCAACTCTTTTGTGCTGCCGGTGAGTTGAGACACCCCTAGTACATGCCTCCCCCACCGAATACAGACTTTTCGCAAATGGGCGGTCAGGAGGACTGTCCCTGTCGGGGTTTTATGTGTTTGCAATCATAATCTCATAGTTGATATGATGTTTCATCAAGGATGTGTATTCTCAGTCTGGAGGTAGTTCGGAGATCTGGTCAAGCCAGGCAGTTCCATCCGGACTGGTACGAGGTCCAAGATGGTGAGTGGCATCAAATTGGTTGTCTCCTGAACAGTTTTTTCCATTATCCTGCGGATACAAGGAATAACACAGCAACCAGTAATTAATGCAAAAATGAGAACCCCCATAATGGCTGTCCCAACCTGTGCAAACATTTTCTGCCACCCACTCATCCACCCAAAGTATCGATCCCATGGGTCAGTGACACCTGAGTTCTGTTTCAGTTCCTCTGATAACTCAGTAAGTTTCTGTATTGCCATTGTGACTTTACCATTTGGGCCAGTGTTGTCTGGGATGTAGGTGCAACAGGTGTCTTTGATCATTTTGCAAACACCTCCTTTCTCAGCTAGAATCATATCCAAAGCCATTCTATTCTGGAATGCCATAATGGAAGTGGGGCCTAACTGTGCTGCCAAACCTTTTACAGCATCTATGGTGAAGTTAACAAATCTCTGCTGGTTATAATAGATGTAATTTATCCAATCAACATTTTTGTTTATAGTGACTAGTGGCAATAGTGACTCAAATCCTGCTTTAACTTGGTCTCTGGCCTTGAACTCATCAGGTAGGTCATCTGGTCATCTGTCTGGTCAGTCAGAGCATCCACGACATCCTTCATGGCTTAGGTGTCTCTCCTGGTACGGGAGCTTCCTTGCAATGCGATACGTGGATTCAAACAGGCTTTCCCTCTAGTTACACAGAGGTTGATGTCATCTGGGGCTCTTGGACAGGATCATCAAATCTGGCAGTGAGGAGAAAAACTCGAGAATGGACATTAGTTTTTGACCAATTCAATTACATAAGTGTTATGATTTGGTAGCTGAGGAGAGCAGGCAAAAAAAGCAATACACCAGAGAGGTTGGAATCTATGGGATTGCAGTACCCTGACTAACCACCACAACTAAAGGCAGCCGTGGAGCGTTCCTACGTTGGTCCTAGACGCCTCGTCACAGCCTGAGAAGCTAACTACACCTAAAGATAGAAAAAGGAAAGCTATCTGCCCCGGAGCAGATCCCCAAAGAACATAGGAAGCCCCCAAACATGTAATGGCGGTTAGACAAGAGGAAATACAGACACAGACAGAAAATAGAATGAGCAAACGCTGGGGCCCAATCTGTCTAGATAGAAGAGGATAGGAAAGGCACTTACTGCAACCCCAAAAAACCCTGAAAAGTACCAACTCTACTAATTACAAAAACACCTGAGATCACACGACCTCTACCACCTAAATTAGTTCTCTGGTGTAACAAAAACTAAACAGCAACCACTGAAAAAACTGGAAAAGGCAAATGAACAAACAGTGGCTGAACTAAACTGAGAGGAGCATAAGCCCCCGAAGGGGACCCGGCAGACCCCCACAGAAGTGCAGAACAAATGCAGGCACCAAAAATCTAAAAGAAGAAAATGTCTTATCTGTTAGCAGAAGATGCAGGCACGAAACAGCTTTTCTGGGTCTCTGGGAGTGTGCCTTATGCTAAACAGTGCAATAGGGAGTGTGTCATGCCATGGTTTGCGTGTCTCTTGGGCAATTTTTCAGCATTCTATTCTTAAGTGTTTCATTCAGTTTTTTCTACCTTCCTGCTGCTCTGGGGGTGGTAAGGAGTGTGTAGGCCTAAATCTGACCCTACTGCTAATCGGGTCGTGTGTCAGATTTGCTGTGAATGCGGGTCCCTGATCACTTTCTATCATTTCTGGAACCCCGTATCTGCACACTATTTTCTGAAAGTAGCTTCATTGCAGTAGTCTTTGCTGATTTGGAAAGCTTCTGTTCATCTTGAAAATACTTCTTTTGACCACAATGGCGTATTTGAATCCTTCACTTGGCGATATCTGGATGTGGTCTATCTGGATCCTTTTAAGCTGGTAGAGTGGTCTTTCCAGATGAGGTGAGGGGGACTTTCTTCCATACGTCCAGGCTTGCATTTGCCGCAGGTCAGACAGCTGCTGGTGAATTTGGCTGTTAGGGTGGAGATCCTGAAGCGAACCAGTAAGCACCAATCAGATCATTCATTTGTGTCTTTGATATGTGGATGTGGGTCCATCTACCCATTGGACCACCATAGGGTGCATACTTTGTGGTAGGCAGAGTTTGAAGTCTATTATTGTTAGCCTTCCTTCTTCACGTGTTGCTTTTTTTGCATTCAGCTCTTCTTCTCCTTTTGGAGCTTGGTCTTGTAACTTCTTGAGCAGATCCCAGGACGTCTTTTTGTCAGGTTTCTTGTCTTCAGTCGTCATGTAGTAGCCATCCGGCTCTACGACCTCTCCCACTTCTCCATGTTGTCTTCCTTTGGCTGCTTCTTTGGCTGCCATGTCCGCCATGTTATTGCCTCACGCCTCTTCTGTTTTCAGTTTTCCATGCACTTTGATTTTTCAAATTGCCACCATTTTGGAAGTTGGAGTATACCCGGTAGGTCCCTGAAGGCTCCATGATGCTTCACGGTTGTCCCGTTTGCTGTGATGAAGTCCCTTGTAGCCCAGATGGGTCCAAAGTCGTGTGCTATGCCATGCGAGTACCTGTAGTCCGTGTAGATGTTTGCAGTCTTGCCTTCTGCCATCTGGCAGGCCTTCGTCAGCGCTATCAATTCTGCTTCCTGGGCTGACAGGCTAGGTGACAGACTTCTGGACCACAGGATTTCTTGATTGCTGGTCACTGCACTTTCTGTGTTGAAACTTCTTCTGGAGCCATCCAAGTATCCCCCTTGGGAGTGGGAGTAGAGTGGCCGGGCTGAGGACTGTAGGTTTGGAGACGGTGACATTATGAGACAAAGGCAATAGAGGCGCCACAAAGATGCCTGGCGGTGGGGAGATTACTGTTGGTTGAGCTTGATTGAAGATTGCCAAGATGTCATGTGGAGTGAGAGTTTCCAGTGGCTGTCCAAGAGTGATTTCAGCAACCTTGTCCAGGAGGGTGTGTGCTGCAGATACTGCCATCAGGCAGGAGGGTGCTCTTCTTGCAACTGGATCCAAGCGGGCTGAGAGGCAGCCTAAAAGTCTCTGTTTTCCCCCGTGAATCCGTGCCAGGACTCCAGTAGCATGACCTTCTTTCTTCCATCAGGTAGACGGAAAGACTTTTCATAGTCAGGTAGGCCTGGTATTGGCGCTGAGACTGTGGAGTTCTTCCAATCTCCTGAATGGGTTGAAGGCTGCGTCTGATAGAAGAAGCGGGGTTGCGTTGATGCAAGCGCACAGAGGCTGCATTAGGACTGAGGCATCAGGGATCCAGATTCTGCAATATGACACTAGACCAGGGAAGGCCTGCAGCATTCTTGGAGTTGTTGGGAGCCATCTTCTCCATAGTGGTCTCCCAGTCTTTTGACATGTGTTTCGTCTGGTGGGCAATACAGTGTCCCAGGGATGTAACTTGCTTCTGGCATCACTGGACTTTGTTCTTCCAGACCTTGCGTTGCTGTTCTTCCAGGTAGAGTAGGAGAGATAAGGAATAGGCTGTGCAGGTGTCGATGTCAACCACACAAAAGAGAAAGTCATCCACGTGTTGTAGAAGAGTGACTCTTGCATATTCTGCAATCCAGTTGATGAGGATGGAGGACATTGTCTTGGTGAAACTTGAAGGGCTTGTTTTGAGCATCTTGAGACAACACTGTCCATATGCACTGCACTGGTGAGTGAAAGCAGGCCTCCAGGTGGAGGGGAAACACTGAAGAAGGTACTGGCCAGGTTGATCACCGTGAATACCGTTGCCGTGACTGGGACTCTTGAGAGCAGAGTGTGATGGTTCAGCACTGTTGGGGTTTCAAATACCGTAGCCTCTTTCGCGGCCTCCAGGCCTTGCACCATTCTGAACTCAGTGGGGTTTACAATCTTTTTCTTCACTGTGGAAAGCTGGGATTGATTCCGATGGGCGAGGCAGCCCAGTTTGGCCTTGTCCTTCAGTATGCGGCAGGGGACTCCCATCTGCTGGTGCAGAGCTGGCGGGAAAACAAGCCGTCTACTAGGATCCACATCATGAGAGATGACGACCAGCTGGCTTTCTTGTTCTCCACCAAGACAGTCACTGTGTTAGCACCTGCTCTGGTCACAGGGGGTCTTCTTGTTGGGACGTCTCCTTAAACGGCTGCTTTTCTCTCAGCACGGGCCATCAGTAGTTTCTTTTTCTCCAGCTCGGTCTCAGGTCAATATTTGTGCACAAGTCTGAAGAGCTGAGTGGCCTTTTGCGGTCTAGGGCCTGGGTGAACTGGTTGATTGCAGGGGGCACCTCCTGGTGCTTGCAAAAGATGAACCTCTGGCGTTAGAGCTGGATGAGGTGTTGCCATTCCATGAAGCGAGTAGAGTCCTTCTTGAGTTGAATATCCTGGCCAATGTCAAAGTTCTCAGGCCGTCTTCTTAGGCGAGTTCACTTAGACCTTCAGTTGGTCAGAGACATCTTGACTCTGGGTGATGGAGTGGCTTTTCTGGTACTATGTCCAGCACCTCCTGTGATAGGTCTGCAGTGTGGTTGTTTGAGGTTCCTGTTTCTTCTTGGGTCAGGGGTGAAGAAAGTGTCATGGTCCCATCTTCCTGGAACACTCTGGTCGCTTTCAGCTTCTGCAGTAGGTCCACTCCCAATAGGTTGAGGGTGCAGGTTTTTTACACAACAAACTGGGACATGATGGAGTGTTCTGGCTGAGTCCACATGCTCAGGGGCTTCATAATCTGGAAATATCTGACTTGACCATCAATTCCCATGCAGGAAGCAGAAGATTCTGATAGGTAGGTGAGGTTGCGGAGTTCCACAAAAAAAGATATGACTACGCCATCCACTCTCAGGATATTGGTCCCACTGGTGGGGTTCCTTGTGGACTTGGTGTGCTCTTGTCCTATGGACGGGGTTCTTCACTGCTTTCTGTGTTTCTTCTTTTTCTGGGTGAAGTCAGTGTTCTGCACTTGTTCCGGAAATGACCAAACTCGCCACAGTTGTAACACTTGACATTCCTTCTGTCCCGGCGGGACTCAATCCTTTTTGCTACTGTGAGCAGGGTATCCATTGCTATTGACGTGTACTCAGGCCTAGCTGCTACCAGTGGTTTCCTGATTGGTTCTCTCAGTCCATGCACAAAAGCCTGTGCCAACATCCGTCTGTGTGTCTGATCATGGGTAATGAGGCCCAAATCTTGAAACACTTGCATTACTCTGTCATGGAACTTCTCCACAGACTCTGTCTTGTCTTGACTCATGACATGTAGGCTGAGAGTTTGTCCTGTCAGTCTGCTTTTGGCCCATTCTCTGAGTTGCTCAATTAGCTTTGGTCCTGTTCCCAGGCATACGCATCTAACTCTGCTGGATGCTTGAAGTGTTCTCTCATAATTGACCAGAATGCATCACCTGCTTTTATTTCCATTTTGGTCCAGAGATCAATCCAGGCTGCTGTATACGTTTGCTGGATCTGCTGCATTTTTTGGCAAAATGGCATGGGGTGTATCCCTGGGTCTGGCAGCATACTGATCACCTGGCTTGGGATGAAGGGCTCATAGGATGGTGCCTCTACCTGTCCTGCTCTATTGGTGCTTGTGTGTTTTCTTCCCTAGTATTGGGCAGCATGTGTGACGTTGCATCTTCATCTTCATCAGATAAGAAGTGACATGGTGTACTTGGTGCATACACTGGGTGAGATTTGGGCTTTAAAGTTGTCTTGCTGCATGGGGATTTCCCACTTCCTTGCTGAGGCTGCGGTGGATCAGTGTCATGGTTCCATGCTAGCAGCCCTGTAGCTATACCACCCCCCTGTGAAGAACTAGCTGTGGGCTGTTGTGTCTGGGGGCTACATGTAGCGTTTTGTGTAGGGAGATTTGCACTTTCTTCTCCTGATATAATGACTAGCAATGTTTGTACTGTGCTTGGGATAGACAAGGTGCCTGTGCTGGAGACACTGAATACAGGGACACCACATTGCTTGGATTGGGCGTTGACCCAGTTGATAACGAAGTAGAAAAAAGAGGAAGAGAAGGGAGGTGTGAGGGAGGAGCGAGAGAAAGAGGAGGGGAGGGAGAGAAGAGTGAAAGGGGGAAAAGAGAGAAAGATGGAGGAGAGAGAGAGAGAGAAAGATGGAGGGGGAGAAGTAGAAGAAGATGAAGAAGAAGATTTGAGAGTTGGAGAGGAAGAGATAGAAGAAGAGGAAGATGAAGAAAATGGATGTGTCAGAGATGTGATGGAGGGAAAAGAAGGAATGAGAGGGATGGCAGCGAGGAAAGAGGAGAAAAGTCTGAAGAAGAAAGAGAAAGGGACTGAGAGAAGAAAAAGGAGAGGGTGTCCCCCCTGTGACTCTTGAGAGGGGATGGTTGAAACAAAAATGCCTTCTCCCTGTGGAGAGAGGCGGGGAGCGTTTTTCCGTGTACAAGGCTCCTTACTCAATGAGAGCAGCCTACACCTGTCCCGTGTCTCCACATGATGGACATGTGATGTGTGTGACTCTGAATTCTGCTCTTGTGACATGTCAGTGATCTTTTTCTCACAGATGATTTAACTCCTTTTCAAACTTATTCACATAAAAAAAAAAAAAAAAAAAATTTCCTCGCCGAATGCCCGACGGGAGGGGCTACTCAGACCACTGCGTAGTTTGTGTCTGCTCTCTCCCTCAGCCTGTAATTCTCCTTATCTATGTGACCTTGTTCTAAAGCAAGCTTGTAGAAAAAAAAAAAAAATGGCTGGAGAAATAAAGCTCTAAAATAAATTGCTTAGAGAAAAAAAAAAAAATCTCTCCAAAATCATTTAAAAATGTACTTAAAAGAAAAATTTTTTTAAAAAACAAAAAGTTAGATTTAGTAAAAAACTCTAGAAAAAGAAAACAAAAAAAAATAAATTCACCAAAAAGGGGAGAAAAGAAAAAAAACGTATTAATCATAAAACTCTGAAAAACAACCCTTGTTACTAAAACAGCTAATTAAAAAATCTCTGGAATGTCAGCTGGCTGCTTCCCCCCTCCCTTCCTTATATCTCTGCTTGCTGTCTCTATAGGCACTGAAATCACGTAAAAAAAAAAAAAATATATATTATTCCTCAGAATAGCAAAAAATGAATATAGTTCAGTCTGAATGCCTGAGAATTTTCACATTAAAACCTGTAGCCAAAAAACTAGCTTAAAAAAATAAAAATCAAAGCCAAGAAACAGAATGCCTGATAACGTGATTAGCAGAGGAGGGGGGGTCAAAGGGGTTTTCTCGCTGCTGCAGCCAGCACACTGCTCTGAATGAGTTACTGACAGAGCGCACGGAGATGTGATTTAAAGCGACAGTACCTGATACAGACAATGAGACAGACACCCGGGAGAATACGAATCCCTCTTTTGATGATCTGTGACACATACAAGCTGCTCTGGTAACTGATAACTCACCAATTGCACTGAGCGCGGTGAAGCTCAAGGTTCTATCGCTCTGTATCGTACGCCCTGGCTGGTGCGCCGGTCACAGTAATCTGCAATAGCCTTCATCAAAATTCTCACTATCCACGTCTGATTTGACTGGGATGGCCTCCGGTGCGTGGACAATTATTGTGAGAACTTATCCAAACAAAGCTTCTGCCCTTCACGTCTGATTTGACTGGGATGGCCTCCCGGTGCGTGAAAGTTTACTGCGGGAACTTATGCAGCAATTGTCTTTTGCTATACAGCCCCAGAGATCAGCAAGCAAAAACACAGTCACCGTTCCAACTTTCTCCCGGTTCACATAAAACATGAAACATATACAGCACAGCAGCAAACAACTCGGCTTATATCCCAGGGCTTTTGGATAAGGGTATGGACTTTTTACACAACCTGGGAATGCGGTGATGACCACGTCCGACCGGCTGGAAGTGTAGGCTAGGACTAGGCACAGGGAACATTCAGGTAAGATGACAAAGTTTTCTTACCTTACTGATGGAGCTGCAGTCTCCGTCCCGTGTGCCAAGGCCAGGGCCAACACCCCCGTCTCTCCGGTCGGCCGGGTCCTCGTGCGTTTCGTCCAATGCCCCGCGTGCAGGCGCCAAACTGATATGGAAATTTAATTAGGATAAAAATATCCTGTGTTTGCTGCTTGCCATGTCCAAATCTCTATATAATGTCTTCTTGAGCGCTCAGAACGAAATGAGGACTGTCCACAAAGCAAGTGTCAGTATAACAGTTCGTCAAAGACATACATTTATTATTCATTCAAGGTTTTATACGTTTACAAAAAGGGGCTGGTTAGTCAATTAACATACAATTAAAAGCTGCTAGATTATTGGCTGTTCTAGTGTAAGTATGATAATTATGATAATCATGATTAAAAGAGCTGAAGTTGCAGAATTATTGTTTATATTCTTGTGACCTAGTTGCCTTGCATAACTATAATGTAAACAACAGATATCTAATAGGACTTTTTGTACTTCATGCATTTGTTCCTTTACGAAGGCCAGATTTCTTTAAAACGACTGATTATAGCTGGCCTAGAAATATGTGAGCACAAGGTTTTTTAGCAAGTGAGATCTATCTAACTGTGAACTGTGAATACATATATGTGAATATACTTTGAATATATATGGAAGACATATATATTTCCATGACAATAGAGCGAAATACCATCGACCAGCCTTGTGAATGACACAGAGCTTTACCCAGAAGTGATAGCACCGCCACGAAAACACAAGCAAAAAACAAAGCATACTTCAGAGCCAGCAGCAAGCACATCCAGCGCTATGAATGCCGCACCCCAACAGACTCGTTAGGTGCTTGACCGTGAGATTGATCAGCTCGCTGATGGTAAGGAGCCCTCCATAGATCCGTTCATTATACGTCAGGCGCATACTATACAACCGTCAGCACCATCTTTAACAATGTCTGCTAATTCCTCTGGTGTCAGTTTGTCAGATATCGCTCATTTGCCTGGCACATTTCATGGCGCTGTATCTAATTCAGTTAATGTTGTGAAGCGGTTAAAGAGGCTGTTACCGGCTACAGTTAAGGTGTGTAAGAAGCCGCGGATTCATGCAGCTGTGTCAGTAACTGCTAACGATACGGATTCTGCGGTGTCAGTAACTGCTAACGATACGGATTCTGCTGTGTCGGTACCTGCTAGCGATACGGATTCTGCGGTGTCAGTACCTGCTAGCGATACTGATTCTGTGGTATCACTACCTGCTAGCGATACGGATTCTGCGGTGTCAGTACCTGCTAGCGATACGGATTCTGCGGTGTCACTACCTGCTAGCGATACGGATTCTGTAGTGTCACTACCTGCTAGCGATACGGATTCTGCGGTGTCAGTACCTGCTAGCGATACGGATTCTGTGGTATCACTACCTGCTAGCGATACGGATTCTGCGGTGTCAGTACCTGCTAGCGATACGGATTCTGTGGTATCACTACTGCTAGCGATACGGATTCTGCGGTGTCAGTACCTGCTAGCGATACTGATTCTGTGGTATCACTACCTGCTAGCGATAGATTCTGTAGTGTCACTACCTGCTAGCGATACGGATTCTGCGGTGTCAGTACCTGCTAGCGATACGGATTCTGCGGTGTCAGTATCTGCTAGCGATACTGATTCTGTGGTATCACTACCTGCTAGCGATACGGATTCTGCGGTGTCAGTACCTTCTAGCGATAGATTCTGTAGTGTCACTACCTGCTAGCGATATGGATTCTGCGGTGTCAGTACCTGCTAGCGATACGGATTCTGCGGTGTCACTACCTGCTAGCGATACGGATTCTGCGTTGTCAGTACCTGCTAGCGATACTGATTCTGTGGTGTCACTACCTGCTAGCGATACTGATTCTGCGGTGTCACTACCTGCTAGCGATACGGATTCTGCGGTGTCAGTACCTGCTAGCGATACTGATTCTGTGGTATCATTACCTGCTAGCGATACGGATTTTGCGGTGTCACTACCTGCTAGCGATACTGATTCTGTGGTATCACTACCTGCTAGCGATACGGATTCTGCGGTGTCACTACCTGCTAGCGATACGGATTCTGAGGTGTCAGTACCTGCTAGCCATACAGATTCTGTAGTGTCAGTACCTGCTAGCGACACGCTTTCTGTATCTGAAGCAGCTACAGGACAGCTCCATTAGGCCCTCGGATGGGGGGCCGGTGAAGCTGGTGTGTTTAAGGAACAGCTAGACCGCTACTTATGGTACAAAATCTGGACACCCAAAATACTGTTTTTTTGTGATACTTTTGAAAGATTATTGTCAGCAACTCAGCACCAATCACAACACATGCTAATAAGGCCGAGCTATACGCACTTCGCAACCTACAGGTGGATACCGAGATACCCAAAGCTGCTAACCCATTATGACTAAATATGGTGCGCTACAGCCTGCATAAAACAGTTAAAACAGCATTACCATGCTATAATAGAACTAGAGTTATAAAGCAAGCTCTAAAACTGCTGGTCAATGGTAGACGCGCACTATGCGCTAGGAGGAGTCGTGGGGGTACGTGTCCTGCAATAGCTCTACAGACCCCCCAGGTGCCCCACAGCAGTTGGGCCAACTCTCACATAGCCAAGATGACTCTGAAAATGCTAGTCACACAGCTACACAAAATTCACAAGCCTCTGATGAGGCTGCTGTCGCTGATGGTGATGTGGGGGGCTCCTATCATACAGTATTTTTACAACACTTCCATCATCATCAGAGGGACCTCCGCAATTTCAGTGCGCGCATATATACCGATCATTTTAGATTTGTAAATTTGGAGCGTGTACAATCATTTGTCGAGGCTGTGAACATTATTCACGACAGTATTCAGTCATTACTGGATAGAATCATCAGGACATTGAACCTGGTGACTTAGTACAGTTAAGACTTGAAGGTGGCGACGCTTTAGACTCCATTTTCTTTACAAAGCAGATCCGGGAAGATTTTAATTCTGAATCTTTTTTAAATGCTGTTGCCCGCACACTTCAAAGTAATGCTGAATGCTTGGCAAGGAACTCTCTAAAACTAGTCATCACTACCGTTAAAAAACCGCCGCGGCGGTGTAAAAAGACGCTTGAAATCTATAGCGAGCAGTCAAATCCTTAAACAAAAGCGGCGGTGGCTGTATGATTTTAACAATTACACTACAAATCTGTGTTTGGCTGCTAGTGTGTGCGCCCTGATAGACGACGCGGATGTCACTGATGCTGTTTTACTGAACCGCTCTAAAAACATACACATGGGGCTGGGCATCCCTGATGCACAATTAGTGAGTTTTGAAAAATATTTGGGGTCACCATTAAAGTACTGTACTACAGTGAGGGTGATTGGCGCTACTTTCAGACCAACAATGCAGCTACTGGTAAAACCGTATTCATATTTTTCCATGATAACCACTACTACGGTATCAAAAATATGAAAGGTTTTATCGGAAGTGATTAATTTTGTGAGCGCCGCAATTCGCTGTATATTCGCAAGAACAACCATTCATGCCAATATCTTTGTAAAGCTTGTCAAAGAGAGATTTGTGTGGAGAGCACCAACGTACACCAAACCCGCATTGCCCCATCTGCCGGATTTATTGTCGCTCTAGTGAGTGTATAGATTATCACACACAATAAGCTGTGGACAATCTATCATTCTGCAGGCTTAAAACATTTTGTGATGAATGTCAGCGTTTTGTGTTCAGAAATAGTGAGACTGAACATCGATGTGGTGGTTTGCGCTGCCCTGTAAGTCGTGGGCGTCTAAAATTCGACGCCCATCTTTGTTACATGCGGCGGTATGTAGCAGAGGACGAGACAGATTGTTATATCTTTTACGATTTTGAATGTATGCAGGAGACAGGCACACACATCCCAAATTACATTTATGCTACAACACTGCGTGGTGAGCGGTTCTGGGAGTTTGAAGGTGATACCTGTACTCACAACTTTGTAGTGTTCTTTACCAGCGGGAAATTTTCAGGCTATACATTTATAGCACACAATGCAGGGCGCTACGATTCTTACTTTACTTTAACTGATTTTTGAAAAACTACAGGTAAAGTTGATAACCCAAGGTGGTCGGCTCTTGTGTGTGATGCTGCCCGATTTGTCTATAAGGTTCATATACTCACTAAATTTTATCCCCATGAAGCTCAGTAAATTTCCGCAATCCATGGGTTTTTCAGGCGCCAAAGGGCATTTTCCACACTTTTTTAATACCCGAGAAAACCAAAACTATGTAGGCCCCATACCTGCTGTGAAATATTACGGATTAGGCCAGCGTCACACTGGCGAGTGTGATGCGAGTTAGTCGCACGACTAACTCGCATCAACACTCGGCACGGCCGCCCGCTCTCGGACCCGAGTGTGCGGCTGCATGTATTTCTATGCGGGCGGCCGTGCCGGGTGTTGATGCGAGTTAGTCGTGCGACTAACTCGCATCACACTCGCCACAATGCATTTTACTAATTACTAGGTCTTTGTGATGGATAAATCTAATTTAAAGGCTCTGCATCTGAAATAATATATATTACCAGCGTTACACATTATTTTGAGTCCTTTGTAGGTGCCCGGTGCGTCCTTTATACATCATACTAATCTGGTGGATCACTTTGTAAATTAATCCATATATACTATATTGTTATAATAATAAAAAATATTTTGTTAATTTTTTATAATGTGGTACAATAATAAATTTATACCTTTTTAGAGATACGTTTTTCTGACTTTGTGTTCTCCGGCATTTCATGTGTTAATCTAAGTCTGTATCTAGTTGGAATATACCTGGGTAATTAATTATCAAGGCCTGAAAATATAGCTTTCAACCCTGCTAAAAGACAGATCTCCAAGCTTTTCTTAAATTCTTTATGGGGAAAGTTTGCTCAGCAATCTAATCTAGCATGCACCAGCCTTGTTAGGGACCTGGATGAGATTTTTAGGTATTTGTTCCTACCGTACTATGACATTTCAATGTTGCATTTTATCGATGATGAAACTGCAACCATTAACTGGAAATATGCAGATGGGCCCCACACAGTCAACAAAAACACAAACATTTTTATAGCCTGCTTTACAACCGCTTAGGCACGGCTAGAGCTCTTTTCGCTGTTGGACCGGCTGCAGGAGAGGTACTTTATCACAATACAGATTCGTTTATTTTTGTGCATAGGGAAGGTGAGTGGCAGCCGCCTTTAGACGATTACCTGGGGGAGTTGACGAGTGAAATACCCGAGGGCACATACATCACAGAATTTGTTTCTGCGGGCCCCAAAACTTACGGCTACAAACTCAACACTGGGCAAACTGTCTTAAAAGTGAATGTAATAACTAGAGTTGAGCGATACTTTCCAATATCCAAAAGTATCGGAATCGGAATGGTATCGCCGATACCCAAAAAATATCGGCGATACCCGATACCGATACCGGAAATCCAATGTAAGCCTATGGGAACAAAATATCGGAATTAAAAAAACCCCATTCTTGCCTTGTTGGTTAATTGTACATGAAGGAAAACAACAAAGAGTAATGTAGAATGTATTGGGGAAGGTTGAGGAGACATTAAAGGCATAGATGTTTAACCCAATCAAATGGAATAGCATAAATATTTTTTTTTTTAAACATGTTCGGATTGACGAAGAAATTGACAATGTTGTTCACGTTTTTTCTATTTTGGCAAATATGTATATTTCACAACTTCCATGCTCTTCACCTTTTTAACTTTTGACACACTTTCTCCTTCATAATCTTCAGCAGCATCATCTTTTTCATCAAATTATTCTTCATCTTCACCTTCTTTATCTTCTTCTTAAACTTCTTGCTATTCATCTTTTTGTTAACATTACTCATATTCTTCTTATTAAACTATTATTCTTATTCATATTGTACTTCATCTTCTTCATCATATTCTTATTTGTGACAGAGAATCCTGTACTTGTAATCTGTCAAAGTATGAATTTTTCATTCTTCCGTTCTTGCTGTCACAAAAGATTTAAATTACAACAGTATTTGTCCGTGTTCAGTTTAGCCTGCAGCAGCAGGCATTTTCCAGGGGCACCACGAGGAGGAACGGACTCACCCCATACACTGCTTAGTCTTCTTCTGCTTATAATTTAGAGCATATATTTTGCTCTTCATTTTGGTCTTATACTTCATGTTCTTCTGCTTTTAGATCTTCTGCTTATTGTTCTTGTGTCTCTTGTTCTGTATCTTGTATTTGTAGCACAACCTTGTACCAGCTGATGTTACTGGGACATTGTTAATGGGTTGGACCCCCTGAAGGGGAGACCCATTGTATCAGGAGTAAACTCACTTACTCAAAACTGTGGCCTCTACATTGAGGAGATTCTACATCCCTTTGTTACATCATTACCCTCGTACCTTAGAGATCTGATCTGCTGTTGAAACTGGATGGTATCTCATTGGAGGCAAATTCATGGCTTGCGTCAATTGATGTGGAGGCGTTATACAGCAGCATCCCCCATCATCTTGGTATTAAAGGAGTGGAGCATTTTTTACAACAAAGATCTATCACGTGTGGGGGACATAACAACTTTATCATATCACTCCTGGAATATATACTAACCCACAATACCTTTACTTTTGATGGGAAACACTTCCACCAGCTCAGGGGCACCGCAATGGGGAGCCCCTGTGCCCCATCCTATGCCAATTTGTTCCTGGGCTGGTGGGAGGAGCTGGTGGTATTTAAGGATCAAGTAGAATGGTGGCAAGACAAAATATCAATGTGGTACAGGTACATCGATGATGTCTTCATAATCTGGTCAGGTACGAAGATGGAATTTGAAAACTTCGTCAAAGACCTTAATGTAAATGAACTTAATCTGAGATTCACTTTTGAGATTCACAATGATGCAATATCCTTTTTAGACATCAGGATCAAAAAAGAGCCAGAGGGCAACATTTCCACTATGATATATCGCAAACCCACCAGCACTAACAGCCTCCTTCATTGGCAGAGCCACCATCCGGTTCCACTGAAAAGGGGGATCCCAAGGGACAGTTCCTAAGGGTTAGAAGGAATTGCTCTAGAAATGATACTTTTATGAATCAATCAAGGGACATGCAGAATAGATTTAGGGAGAGGGGGTACCCTGAGCATGTGATTGCAACAGCTTTCGAACATGCAAAAAAGGCAGACCGAAATCAACTGTTACACAAAAGAGGAAGGGAGGAAACCTCTGAGGTCACCAGGGTGATAGGCACCTATGATCATGGGCATGAAGAAGTGAGACGTATCCTATCAAGACACTGGGACATTCTGAGAATGGATCCAGATCTCAGAGATGTGGTGGGCATGCGACCGAACATCACATTCAGGAGGGGGAGATCGATTAGGGATTTCCTTGTGCACAGCCAATATAGAAGACCGGTAAGGGAAGGCACTTGGCTAGAGAGGAAGCCAATTGGATTTTTCAAATGTGGGAATTGCACTTTGTGTAAATGGATGTCAACGGCAAAAAGTTTTTCCAGTGCTTCCACAGGCAATAGATTCTTCCTTAGAGATTTCTCCAACTGTAAAACCACGGCTGTGGTTTATAAAGGTACGTGCTCATGTCCCAAACACTACATAGGGAAAACCAAAAGGGAATTTAGAAGAAGGGTTGGGGAACATGTGGGAGACATCCGCAACAATAGGGATACCCCCCTAGCACGACACATGAATGCCATTCACAATGGCAACCTGAGTGACATATCTTTCATGATTATCGAAGTGGTACATACCAACCCTAGAGGCGGAGATGCTGATAATGTGATCCTCAGGAGGGAATGTGAATGGATTTTTAGAATGAATTCCCTAGAACCCTTCGGTTTGAATGAACTCAACTCTTTTGCCTGTTTCTTGTAGCCTACTAACCTTTGGGGTCCAGAAAGGAAACTACTGCAGACGATTCCATGTTGAAAGATCTCTTAAATTGAGATCCGCATAGCTCGGTATGCAATATCAATTTTAAACCTGTTTCCCCATTTTCATTTGTTGCTCCATAAGAGCCGCGAAACAAGAGATTCCAATTTATTGTGGTATTGTGGATTATTAACACCCTGTCCGTGAGATGGGAATTTAGATATCCTTGATTAACATATTGGGATATTTATCTCTTTAAATGAACAAGTTGCTTTATAGCAACAACTGCAGGCCTAGGAGGACATTTACTACCGGCCTCTATTCGGGCATCTATGAAACCCCGGGCTGTATGTTATAAAAATGGGAGCGGTCTCAAAATAACATATCACTTACACATTGGAGGCGGCGCTATATGGATCTTTGATATGTGCATCTGCTCCTTGATTTGTCGGCTGGAGGGGAGGAGTGAAGGCGGCAGTGCTTTGGGCCGTCACTTTCTCTTGCTCACTCCCTCCCTCTGGAGAATGTGACGCTGGTGGGCGGTGCCAGATGATGTATTTGCCCACGACATAGACAGGGCGGTGCCTGCATGACGTATCATCCCCCGTTTTACCCTGCTGTTTATGGGCTGAACAGTGATACGGGGGCGGCACTCACATGGTGGAGGGATTTGCACCAATCCACTACTTCTATTAGAGAGGGCGGCAGATGACGCTGGCCATGTTGCTCCGCCCTATGCTGGCAGCGCCGGATATTGCGGTCTGGCGGTTTGTATAAATGGGGAACAGTAACGCATTGCAGGTTAGCTACCGCACCATGCACAGGACTTTTGATCTGTCTCATCTAGCCTCCTGATGAGCCTACATAGGCGAAACGCGTTGAGGCGCTAAGCTAGGGGTCGTTATCGTGGTGGCTGCCGAGTCTAAGTGTCAAGCTAAGTATTGCTATATCGGTGCATCTATTAGCCGTGCAGGGTCAAATGCTTTATTGGTCTTTATCTGTGTATAGGAGTTTTGTACACCGCAAGATGACCTGAGTTATATATCTGTGTGACATGGCAGGCTTGCACGTCATGCACCATTTCTAACCATTAATGATACAGTGTATCACTTCAATCTCGAGTACATGTTGGTTGAGAATCATTTGTATCAGGACCCAATTTATGGCATATTTTCATTGTAATACTTGGAACATCTTTACTTAGACCTTTACTGATCATAGAACACCAAGTAGGGCTGAGACTTTACCTATCTATGACCTTTAATAATCTATACTGAGATCAGACAGAGGTATCTTACATTGAGAGCAGTTTGTATTTGCATCTCTTTATCTATTTGCTCTCTAAGCCAGTAAAAAACTGGGCAATACATTATTAACCCTAAGAACTTGGGTGATACATGACAGTTTAAAACCTGCAGCCACCACAATACTTATACGACCTGTGTTCTGTTTTTACATTATTGGGACATAGGGATGTACTAGTACAGCAGGTCTCTGTCTAGATATAGGGGTCCCCTTAGTTATCGGGTAGTGGGACTCACTTTAGCCGCAGGGTCTATCAGGGCCACTAGGGTGAGCCATCGGTGAGCGGGGGCGCCACAACGCTCCCCCTAGGGTGCCAACCTCCGCGGCAAGGCAGGTGTCAGCCTAGCAGGATACTAGGGACATCCAGATGGGCCCAATATTTTAATTCTGAACAATTTCTGTTAACATAGTCAATTTTGGTGCTACTTATTATAGTATATTATTAATAAAGTATAATTTTTGGGTTTTCTTTATGATTTTGGCTAAATAGCCCTTTTTGGATCTTGACTTTGATTTTGCTTTGAATTCTGGATTGTTATGGCGAGTTTCCTAGTGGGGCCCATTAACCCAGATGTTTGGCTTGAAGATGCAAATCAGGCATTCAGTGTAGGGAGCAAGCTGCACGTCCACAGGTCCTCTAACCCTCAAAAACTTGTTTGGCGATCTTTATGGTGCATATAAAGAACATCTTAAGTCCTGGTGGGAAATCAGGACTATAGAAAACTACTTGAAAA
>JARQOD010006894.1:0-41056 GCA_033576555.1 Oophaga sylvatica | reverse complement strand
TTTTGGAGCCAAGGCAGACCTAGTAAGAAAGCGTGAGAGAGTCCAGGCAGAACATGAAACAAGATGCTCTCAGAATGCAACATTCCCACCTGCAGGGTTATGGCTTCAGTGATAAGTTGGATGGGACGTGGTAGGAGACCCCCATCCACAGCAGCAACAGATACTGGTTCACCCAGAGGTTTGGTAGGAATGCGATATTTCTCTAAAAGAGCCTGTGAAACAAGATTCCCGGCTGCTCCAGAATCAAGTTGGGCTAGTTCGAAGTAACGGTTCTCACCGAGGAGAATTGAGACTGACAGCAGCAGAGATGAAGAAGATTTATTTTTGTCTAGGTGGACCTCTCCGAGCGAACCTAGACACAGGCGTTTCCCGACCTCTCTGGGCAGGTACGGATCCGGTGCTCCTTACTGCCACAGTAGAAGCAACTCCCTTCGGCACGGCGTAAGTCCTGACGGGCTTTGACCATCTTGGTCTGGTCGACTTGCATAGGCTCAGAAGAGTGTACCTGAGGAGAAACGGAAGGAGTTACAGGTCTCTGAAAAGAAGGAGCTAGACGAGGAAACCTTCTCTCACGGGTGACCTCCTTAGCGCGCTCCTGGAACCGTAGATCAATTCGATTGGCAAGAGTTATTAGGTCATCGAGAGAGGTTGGAATGTCCCGACCGGCAAGTTCATCTTTAATACTGCCGGACAGACCTTCCCAAAAGACAGATATCAGAGCGTCATTATCCTAAGCCAGCTCCGAGGCAAGGGTACGGAACCGTATGGCATATTGACCCACGGTGAGACTTCCCTGACGGAGACGCAGCAGAGCTGATGCAGAGGAGGTCTTCCGTCCGGGTTCGTCGAATACCTTCCGGAAGGCTGAGAGAAAAGCAGACAGGTCAGACACCAGAGGATCTTCTCTCTCCCAAAGAGGATTTAGCCAGGCCAGGGCCTCTCCGGTGAGATGGGACATGATGAAGGCAATTTTGGCCAGGTCGGAGTTAAACTGGTGTGCCAGGAGTTCAAAATGCAGGGTGCACTGGTTAATGAAACCCCGAGCCAGAGCGGGGTCGCCTCCAAACCGAGGAGGAGCTGAAAGTCGAGGTCCAGGAACGGAAACCACAGAACTGGCAAGCAGCGGAACTGCCGGGCCGCGAGCCATAGCGCCCGCGGTGGTTGCTGGTGAAGTAGTCAGGGTGTCCAGGCGGGAATTAACATTCCGCAGATGACCCAGGATGGACTCCTGTTGAGACCTCTGACGAGACAGTTCATGACACAGGTCAGAGAGCGAGGGAGTTTGGGTGCCACCGGGTTCCAAGGCCCGAGCAAACTGTAACGGGTCTGGGAGGCGGAACCTTTGAGCTTTATTATACAAGGAGGCTTTCCTTGTAAAGGAGCGGGTGGCGCCCGGGGAGACGGACGGGAAGTCACTGCAAGTGACGGGGGCAGTCTCTGGACAGACAGGTGGGAGGTCACGGCAAGTGACCGGGGCAGTCTCTGGATAAACAGGCGGGTGGTCACGGCAAGTGACCGGGGCAGTCTCTGGGTAGACAGGCAGGTAGTCACGGCAAGTGACCGGGGCAGTCTCTGGGTAGACAGGCAGGTAGTCACGGCAAGTGACCGGGGCAGTCTCTGGACAAACAGGCGGGTAGTCACGGCAAGTGACCGGGGCAGTCTCTGGGTAGACAGGCAGGTAGTCACGGCAAGTGACCGGGGCAGTCTCTGGATAAACAGGCAGGCAAGGGGCCGGGGCAGTCTCTGAATGGACAGGTATATACGACCTGAGATGGTGGAGCCTCCCGGTAGGCTAGCAGGCAGATGACAGATGAGCGCCCCCAAGTGAGCAGGCGAGAGTCTCTGGAATAGCCGATGGACACCGCAGGTGATGGCCGAACCTCCAGGTAGGCTTGCAGGCAGATGAGCGCCCCCAAGTGAGCAGGCGAGAGTCTCTGGAATTGCCGATGGTCACCGCATGTGACGGCCGAACCTCCAGGCAGGCTTACGGACAGGTAGCAAACAGGAAACTGGCAGGAAACAGGCAGGTAACTGGTAACGGACCCTGAGGGCTGAAGCAGAGTTAAACAGTGCAACAACAACATTGCTCGGGCACCTCCATTAAGGAGGAAGTACTTTATATAGGGTGGAGTCCTCCGTCATTGGCCGGGGACTTTTTTGAAAGATGCGCGCGGCCCCTTTAAGAGCGGGGGAGCGCGCAGGCGTGCGCCCTAAGTCCAGAAGCAGGGAAGGAGCGCGCGGCCCCAGCAGGATGGAAGGAGGACGCTGAGCGCGGGTAAGGGGGGCGACGTCCCTGCCTGGCAGAGGACGCTGTCGCAGGGGAACAGCGTCCCTGCCTGGCAGAGGGCAGGGACGTCGGCGCTACACAGGGCTTCCGACAGTCCGGAGCTTGTGACCCCTCTGCAGGGCTGCCGACAGTCTTCAGCATGTAACCCCTCTGCAGGGCTGCCGACAGTCCGGAGCATGTGACCCCTCTGCAGGGCTGCCGACAGTCTGGAGCATGTAACCCCTCTGCACGGCTGCCGACAGTCCGGAGCATGTGACCCCTCTGCAGGGCTTCCGACAGTCTGGAGCATGTGAACCCTTTGCAGGGCTGCCGACAGTCCGGAGCATGTAACCCCTCTGCAGGACTGCCGACAGACCGGAGCATGTGACCCCTATGCAGGGCAGCCGACAGTCCGGAGCATGTGATCCCTCTGCAGGGCTCCAGACAGTCCGGAGCATGTGACCCCTCTGCAGGGCTGCCGACAGTCCGGAACATGTGACCCCACTGCAGGGCTTCCGACAGTCAAGCATGTGACCCCTCTGCAGGGCTGCCGACAGTCTGGAGCATGAGACCTCTCTGCAGGGCTGCCGTCAGTCTGGAGCATGTGACCCCTCTGCAGGGCTGCCGACAGTCAAGCATGTAACCCCTCTGCAGGGCTGCCGACAGTCCGGAGCATGTGACCCCTCTGCAGGGCTTCCGACAGTCCGGAGCATGTGACCCCTCTGCAGGGCTTCCGACAGTCCGGAGCTTGTGACCCCATCTGCAGGGCTCCCGACAGTCCAGAGCATGTGACCCCTTTGCAGGGCTGCCGACAGTCCGGAGCATGTGACTCCTCTGCAGGGCTGATGACACAGTCCGGAGCATGTGACCCCTCTGCCGGGCTTCCGACAGTCCGGAGCATGTGACCCCTCTGCAGAGCTGCCGACAGTCCTGAGCATGTGACCCCTTTGCAGGGCTTCCGACAGTCGGAGCATGTGACCCCTCTGCAGGGCTTCCGACAGTCCGGAGCATGTGACCCCTCTGCAGGGCTGCCGACAATCTGGAGCATGTAACCCCTCTGCACGGCTGCCGACAGTCCGGAGCATGTGACTCCTCTGCAGGGCTTCCGACAGTCCGGAGCTTGTGACCCCTCTGCAGGGCTTCCGACAGTCTGCAGCATGTAACCCTTTTGTAGGGCTCCCGACAGTCCGGAGCATGTGACCCCTCTGCAGGGCTCCCGACAGTCCGGAGCATGTGACCCCTTAGTAGGGCTCCCGACAGTCCGGAGCATGTGACCCCTCTGCAGGGCTCCTGACAGTCAAGCATGTAACCACTCTGCAGGGCTGCCAACAGTCCGGAACATGTGACTCCTCTGCAGGGCTCCCGACAGTCTGGAGCATGTGACCCCTCTGCAGGGCTTCCGACAGTCCGGAGCATGTGACCCCTCTGCAGGGCTTCCGACAGTCCAGAGCTTGTGACCCCTCTGCAGGGCTGCCGACAGTCAAGCATGTAACCCCTCTGTAGGGCTGCCGACAGTCCGGAGCATGTGACCCCTCTGCAGGGTTGCCGACAGTCAAGCATGTGACCCCTCTGCAGGGCTTCCGACAGTCCGGAGCATGTGACCCCTCTGCAGGGTTGCCGACAGTCAAGCATGTAACCCCTCTGCAGGGCTTCTGACAGTCCGGAGCATGTGACCCCTTTGCAGGGCTTCCGACAGTCCAGAGCTTGTGACCCCTCTGCAGGGCTGCCGACAGTCAAGCATGTAACCCCTCTGCAGGGCTGCCGACAGTCCGGAGCATGTGACTCCTCTGCAGGGTTGCCGACAGTCAAGCATGTGACCCCTCTGCAGGGCTTCCGACAGTCCGGAGCATGTGACCCCTCTGCAGGGCTTCCGACAGTCTGGAGCATGTAACCCCTTTGCAGGGCTGCCGACAGTCCGAAGCATGTAACCCCTCTGCAGGACTGCCGACAGACCGGAAAATGTGACCCCTCTGCAGGGCAGCCGACAGTCCGGAGCATGTGATCCCTCTGCAGGGCTCCAGACAGTCCGGAGTGATGCACACGTACCAGGGCTTTGGGGTACTCGGCATCAAGCCCGTTGATGTCTATGGGGGATGTCACGGGTAGCACAGCTCGGTAATGTGGGATATTTACAGGGGATGATGGAGTGTTCATATAGTTTGTCGTGACGCCACTTGTAGTATCTGGTCAGGGGGAACCAGCGCTGCTATGCACATACTCTGGAAGGGATGGTGTTGGGCAGCTAGATGGTAGGTCTTCTACAAGTAAGACAGTGTCCTTCCAGTGCAGATGGAAATATGAGGATGCAGGACAGATGGGGATCCCGCCGTCAAAGACAATAAGGGAAACACACACAGAAGTCAGTTTGGTACCTTTACTGTAGGAATGGCAGGTACTCCCCGGAGCACGGCAGGGCGAAGGATGCACATCCGGATTCCTCCACTGGTAGGTGTATGGCCTCCTGTCCTCTGTCGTTATCTCATAAAGTCCTGACCTGCTTGTAGCTAGGTCTAACTTGGTCTCTGTTCTGTACCTGGCTGACTTGGTGGTGGACCTTCTATCTGGCAGAACAGGGTATTTTATGGCTGATCAGGCCGACTCCGTTCTCCTGATCCTGCTACGTGTCAACTCTGTGGTACTCCTGGGACTTGTAGTCCTCCAGGAACTCCGGTGTTCTCCTAATAGGTCGTGGAGATCCTTATATGCTCGGGACCCGGCGTCCGGTATTCGTTGCTGAGGGGAGCTATTAATGCTCCTTGATCCCTCCACTTCCACTTGCCTTCGGCCTACCTGGGTCCTATTAAAATCACACACGCTGGCAGTTGGTGTGCTGCCTCTTCGCCGCTCTCTAAGCGTCGGCACGCTTCCTCATGAGCTACGCTTCAGATTCAGCTCTGACTAGGCTAAAGTGATTTCCCTTTTCACTTGTACTAGCCTCCACTTAAGCTCAAGTTGAACTGACTGAACAGCTCTGCACAGAGTGGAGCTCTGCACTTCACTAATCACTCTTCTCCTTCTCTTCTTCTTCTGAGGCAAACTGAAACTAAACTTGTTTTTATATGCCTAACACAGCTCCCTCTAATGGTCTTTTTAGGTAAGCTGAGATGTGTGTGTGTATAGTGACCTCTAGTGGGATCTTCCTTTAGTGCATCCTTCTGGAAGATATGGATCCAGTCACAGCTGGGCTCCACACGGAGCATGTGACCCCTCTGCAGGGCTGCCGACAGTCCGTAACATGTGACCCCTCTGCAGGGCTTCCAACAGTCAAGCATGTGACCCCTCTGCAGGGCTGCCGACAGTCTGGAGCATGAAACCTCTCTGCAGGGCTGCCGGCAGTCTGGAGCATGTGACCCCTCTGCAGGGCTGCCGACAGTCAAGCATGTAACCCCTCTGCAAGGCTGCCGACAGTCCGGAGCATGTGACCCCTCTGCAGGGCTTCCGAAAGTCCGGAGCATGTGACCCCTCTGCAGGGCTTCCGACAGTCCGGAGCTTGTGACCCCTCTGCAGGGCTCCCGACAGTCCAGAGCATGTGACCCCTTTGCAGGGCTGCCGACAGTCTGGAGCATGTGACCCCTCTGCAGGGCTGATGACAGTCCGAGCATGTGACCCCTCTGCAGGGCTCCCGACAGTCCGGAGCATGTGACCCCTCTGCAGGGCTTCCAACAGTCCGGAGCTTTTGACCCCTCTGCAGGGCTTCCGACAGTCCGGAGCTTGTGACCCCTCTGCAGGGCTCCCGATAGTCCAGAGCATGTGACCCCTTTGCAGGGCTGCCGACAGTCCGGAGCATGTGACCCCTCTGCAGGGCTGATGACAGTCCGGAGCATGTGACCCCTCTTCAGGGCTCCCGACAGTCCGGAGCATGTGACCCTCTGTAGGGCTGCCGACAGTCCGGAGCATGTAACCCCTCTGGGGTGGCAGGGCTGACCTGACCAGTCCGGAGCATGTGACCCCTCTGCAGGGCTGCCGACAGTCCGGAGCATGTGACCCTCTGTAGGGCTGCCGACAGTCCGGAGCATGTAACCCCTCTGCACGGCTGCCGACAGTCCGGAGCATGTGACCCCTCTGCAGGGCTTCCGACAGTCTGGAGCATGTGACCCCTTTGCAGGGCTGCCGACAGTCCGGAGCATGTGACCCCTCTGCAGGACTGCCGACAGACCGGAGCATGTGACCCCTCTGCAGGGTAGCTGACAGTCCGGAGCATGTGATCCCTCTGCAGGGCTAGCCGACAGTCCGGAACATGTGACCCCTCTGCAGGGCTTCCGACAGTCAAGCATGTGACCCCTCTGCAGGGCTGCCGACAGTCTGGAGCATGAGACATCTCTGCAGGGCTGCCGGCAGTCTGGAGCATGTGACCCCTCTGCAGGGCTGCCGACAGTCAAGCATGTAACCCCTCTGCAGGGCTGCCGACAGTCCGGAGCATGTGACCCCTCTGCAGGGATTCCGACAGTCCAGAGCATGTGACCCCTCTGCAGGGATTCCGACAGTCCGGAGCATGTGACCCCTCTGCAGGGCTTCCGACAGTCCGGAACTTGTGACCCCTCTGCAGGGCTCCCGACAGTCCAGAGCATGTGACCCCTTTGCAGGGCTGCCGACAGTCCGAAGCATGTGACCCCTCTGCAGGGCTGATGACAGTCCGGAGCATGTGACCCCTCTGCAGGGCTCCCGACAATCCGGAGCATGTGACCCTCTGCAGGGCTTCCGACAGTCCGGAGCTTGTGACCCCTCTGCAGGGCTGCCGACAGTCTGCAGCATGTGACCCTCTGCAGGGCTGCCGACAGTCCGGAGCATGTGACCCCTCTGCAGGGCTGCCGACAGTCCGGAGCATGTGACCCCTCTGCACGGCTGCCGACAGTCCGCAGCATGTGACCCCTCTGCACGGCTGCCGACAGTCCGGAGCATGTGACCCCTCTGCAGGGCTGCCGACAGTCTGTAGCATGTGACCCCTCTGCGGGGCTGCCGACAGTCCGGAGCATGTGACCCCTCTGCCGGGCTTCCGACAGTCCGGAGCATGTGACCCCTCTGCAGGGCTGCCGACAGTCCGGAGCATGTGACCCCTCTGCAGGGATTCCGACAGTCCGGAGCATGTGACCCCTCTGCAGGGCTTCCGACAGTCCGGAGCTTGTGACCCCTCTGCAGGGCTCCCGACAGTCCAGAGCATGTGACCCCTTTGCAGGGCTGCCGACAGTCCGAAGCATGTGACCCCTCTGCAGGGCTGATGACAGTCCGGAGCATGTGACCCCTCTGCAGGGCTCCCGACAATCCGGAGCATGTGACCCCTCTGCAGGGCTTCCGACAGTCCGGAGCTTGTGACCCCTCTGCAGGGCTGCCGACAGTCTGCAGCATGTGACCCCTCTGCAGGGCTGCCGACAGTCCGGAGCATGTGACCCCTCTGCAGGGCTGCCGATAGTCCGGAGCATGTGACCCCTCTGCACGGCTGCCGACAGTCCGCAGCATGTGACCCCTCTGCACGGCTGCCGACAGTCCGGAGCATGTGACCCCTCTGCAAGGCTGCCGACAGTCTGCAGCATGTGACCCCTCTGCGGGGCTGCCGACAGTCCGGAGCATGTGACCCCTCTGCCGGGCTTCCGACAGTCCGGAGCATGTGACCCCTCTGCAGGGCTGCCGACAGTCCGGAGCATGTGACCCCTCTGCAGGGCTTCCGACAGTCGGAGCATGTAACCCCTCTGCAGGGCTTCCGACAGTCCGGAGCATGTGACCCCTCTGCAGGGCTGCCGACAGTCTGGAGCATGTAACCCCTCTGCACGGCTGCCGACAGTCCGGAGCATGTGACTCCTCTGCAGGGCTTCCGACAGTCCGGAGCTTGTGACCCCTCTGCAGGGCTTCCGACAGTCTGCAGCATGTAACCCCTTTGTAGGGCTCCCGACAGTCCGGAGCATGTGACCCCTCTGCAGGGCTCCCGACAGTCCGGAGCATGTGACCCCTTTGTAGGGCTCCCGACAGTCCGGAGCATGTGACCCCTCTGCAGGGCTCCCGACAGTCAAGCATGTAACCCCTCTGCAGGGCTGCCAACAGTCCGGAACATGTGACCCCTCTGCAGGGCTCCCGACAGTCTGGAGCATGTGACCCCTCTGCAGGGCTTCCGACAGTCCGGAGCATGTGACCCCTCTGCAGGGTTTCCGACAGACCGGAGCATGTGACCCCTCTGCAGGGTTGCCGACAGTCAAGAATGTAACCCCTCTGCAGGGCTTCTGACAGTCCGGAGCATGTGACCCCTTTGCAGGGCTTCCGACAGTCCAGAGCTTGTGACCCCTCTGCAGGGCTGCCGACAGTCAAGCATGTAACCCCTCTGCAGGGCTGCCGACAGTCCGGAGCATGTGACCCCTCTGCAGGGTTGCCGACAGTCAAGCATGTGACCCCTATGCAGGGCTTCCGACAGTCCGGAGCATGTGACCCCTCTGCAGGGCTTCCGACAGTCTGGAGCATGTGACCCCTTTGCAGGGCTGCCGACAGTCCGGAGCATGTAACCCCTCTGCAGGACTGCCGACAGACCGGAGCATGTGACCCCTCTGCAGGGCAGCCGACAGTCCGGAGCATATGATCCCTCTGCAGGGCTCCAGACAGTCCGGAGCATGTGACCCCTCTGCAGGGCTGCCGACAGTCCGGAACATGTGACCCCTCTGCAGGGCTTCCGACAGTCAAGCATGTGACCCTTCTGCAGGGCTGCCGACAGTCTGGAGCATGAGACCTCTCTGCAGGGCTGCCGGCAGTCTGGAGCATGTGACCCCTCTGCAGGGCTGCCGACAGTCAAGCATGTAACCCCTCTGCAGGGCTGCCGACAGTCCGGAGCATGTGACCCCTCTGCAGGGCTTCCGACAGTCCGGAGCATGTGACCCTCTGCAGGGCTTCCGACAGTCCGGAGCTTGTGACCCCTCTGCAGGGCTCCCGACAGTCCAGAGCATGTGACCCCTTTGCAGGGCTGCCGACAGTCCGGAGTGAGTCGCACATGGTACCAGGGCTATGGGGTACTCGGCACCGAGCCCATGGAAGTCTATGGGGGATGTCACTGGCAGCAGAGCTCGGTCCGTGGCCCTGGGCGGTCATGCAATGGGGGATATTTACAGGGGATTATAAAGATTAGTTTGTGACGCCACCTGTGGTTTCTGATCAGATAGACCAGCGCTGCAATATGGATCTTCTGAGGGGATGTTATTAGGCAGCCAGATGTTAAGTCCCCCACAGGTGGGACTGTTCCCTGAAAGTCAATGGTGTTGCAGAATAAGTCAGTCACACACAATTCAGTCTCTTTCCATACCTTTACTGATGTTGTTGGCAGGTATGTCCTGGGAAGCTGGTCAGGTTGGAGAATGCACATTCAGGGAATTGCTGAGCAGGTTTAAGGCCTTCTTTCTCCTTGAAGTGTATGTGAGTCCTAACTTGCATGAAGTCAAGTTTAACTCTTTCTATAGCAGCTACGCCCGGCTGACATTGTGGTAGAGTCTTTTCTGTCTCTGATGCTCAGAGGCTGGCAAGAACGAGGTCCTTACTTTTGCAGCGTCCCGCTCAAAGTCCCTGTTCTCCCTGACTCCAGTTACGTATCAACGCTTAGGGCTACCTTCTGTGACTTGAAGTCCAGCAAGGATTCCGGTGTATCTTATTACTAGACGTGAAGTACTAGCAATGCTTCGGACCCCGGTGTCCGGTTAATTAAGTGAAGGTGATCTGTCACCTTGGTCACTTGTCCTTCTTTCTCCACTCGCCTGTCGCCCTGCTCTTGCCCTTAACATAAGCACGGGTAACAGTAGATGTAGTTGTCAGTTGTTCTTCCAAGCTCACTGACCTGTTCTCAGTTGCCTTGTTGTTATAACTGCTGTAATCCCTTTCCTTCTTTCCTTCAAAGACTCTGTCCAGAGTGGCTATCAGGAGCTTCTGTCGACTGATTTCATGCTCGCTCTGAGAGTTACTTTCCACGTTCATAGGGAACACAGGAGCTTGTTCTGAGGTAACTGCTTCAGGTTCAGATGTAACTCTGACTAGGCTAGAGTGATTCCTTCCCAATCGTACTAGCCTCCACTTACTCAAGTTGAACTGACTCAACAGCTCTGCACTTCTCTCCTCTGGTGTCTTAAGGAGATCTGAGATCTGTCTCTGTCTGATCTCTTCTCTACCTGCTCTCACCATCTGAGGCAATTCTGAGGCAAAGTGAAACTAAACTTGTTTTTATATGTCTTACACAGCTCCCTCTAATGGTCTTTTTAGGTAAGCTGCATGTGTGAATGTGATTAATGACCTCTAGTGGGATCTTCTGTCAGTGCACCCTTCTGGAAGATGTGGATTCAGTCACAGCTGGGCTCCACAGGAGCATGTGACCCCTCTGCAGGGCTGATGACAGTCCGGAGCATGTGACCCCTCTGCAGGGCTCCCGACAGTCCGGAGCATGTGACCCCTCTGCAGGGCTTCCGACAGTCCGGAGCTTGTGACCCCTCTGCAGGGCTGCCGACAGTCTGCAGCATGTGACCCCTCTGTAGGGCTGCCGACAGTCCGGAGCATGTGACCCCTCTGCAGGGCTTCCGACAGTCTGGAGCATGTGACCCCTTTGCAGGGCTGCCGACAGTCCGGAGCATGTAACCCCTCTGCAGGACTGTCGGCAGACCGGAGCATGTGACCCTTCTGCAGGGCAGCCGACAGTCCGGAGCATGTGATCCCTCTGCAGGGCTCCAGACAGTCCGGAGCATGTGACCCCTCTGCAGGGCTGCCGACAGTCCGGAACATGTGACCCCTCTGCAGGGCTTCCGACATTCAAGCATGTGACCCTTCTGCAGGGCTGCCGACAGTCTGGAGCATGAGACCTCTCTGCAGGGCTGCCGGCAGTCTGGAGCATGTGACCCCTCTGCAGGGATGCCGACAGTCAAGCATGTAACCCCTCTGCAGGGCTGCCGACAGTCCGGATGTGACCCTCTGCAGGGCTTCCGACAGTCCGAGCATGGACCCCTCTGCAGGGCTTCCGACAGCCCTGGAGCTTGTGACCCCTCTGCAGGGCTCCCGACAGTCCAGAGCTGTGACCCCTTTGCAGGGCTGCCGACAGTCCGAGCATGTGACCCCTTGCAGGCTGCGACAGTCCGGAGCATGTGACCCCTCTGCAGGCTGTCGACAGTCCGGAGCATGTGACCCCTCTGCAGGGCTTCCGACAGTCCGGAGATTGTGACCCCTCTGCAGGGCTGCCGACAGTCTGCAGCATGTGACCCCTCTGCAGGGCTGCCGACAGTCCGGAGCATGTGACCCCTCTGCAGAGCTCCGACAGTCCGGAGCATGTGACCCCTCTGCAAGTCCGCAGCATGTGACCCCTGCAGGCTGCCGACAGTCCGAGCATGTGACCCCACTGCACGGCTGCCGACAGTCCGGAGCATGTGACCCCTCTGCAGGGCTGCCGACAGTCTGCAGCATGTGACCCCTCTGCAGGGCTGCCGACAGTCCGGAGCATGTGACCCCTCTTCCGGGCTTCCGACAGTCCGGAGCATGTGACCCCTCTGCAGGGCTGCCGACAGTCCGGAGCATGTGACCCCTCTGCAGGGCTTCCGACAGTCGGAGCATGTGACCCCTCTGCAGGGCTTCCGACAGTCCGGAGCTTGTGACCCCTCTGCAGAGCTTCCGACAGTCTGCAGCATGTAACCCCTCTGCAGGGCTGCCGACAGTCCGGAGCATGTGCTGCCGACAGTCTGGAGCATGTGACCCCTCTGCAGGGCTGCCGACAGTCCGGAGCATGTGACCCCTCTGCAGCGTTGCCGACAGTCCGGAGCATGTGACCCCTCTGCAGGGCTTCCGACAGTCCGGAGCTTGTGACCCCTCTGCAGGGCTGCCGACAGTCTGCTGCATGTGACCCCTCTGCAGGGCTGCCGACAGTCCGGAGCATGTGCTGCCGACAGTCTGGAGCATGTGACCCCTCTGCAGGGCTGCCGACAGTCCGGAGCATGTGACCCCTCTGTAGGGCTCCCGACAGTCCGGAGCATGTGACCCCTCTGCAGGGCTTCCGACAGTCCGGAGCTTGTGACCCCTCTGCAGGGCTGCCGACAGTCCGGAGCATGTGACCCCCCTGCAGGGCTGCCGACAGTCCGGAGCATGTGACCCCTCTGCAGGGCTGCCGACAGTCCGGAGCATGTGACCCCTCTGCAGGGCTGCCGACAGTCTGCAGCATGTGACCCCTCTGCAGGGCTGCCGACAGTCCGGAGCATGTGACCACTCTGCAGGGCTGCCGACAGTCCGGAGCATGTGACCCCTCTGCACGGCTGCCGACAGTCCGCAGCATGTGACCCCTCTGCACGGCTTCCGACAGTCTGCAGCATGTAACCCCTTTGTAGGGCTCCCGACAGTCCGGAGCATGTGACCCCTCTGCAGGGCTCCCGACAGTCCGGAGCATGTGACCCCTTTGTAGGGTTCCCGACAGTCCGGAGCATGTGACCCCTCTGCAGGGCTCCTGACAGTCACTCATGTAACCCCTCTGCAGGGCTGCCAACAGTCTGGAACATGTGACCCCTCTGCAGGGCTCCCGACAGTCTGGAGCATGTGACCCCTCTGCAGGGCTTCCGACAGTCCGGAGCATGTGACCCCTCTGCTGGGCTTCCGACAGTCCGGAGCATGTGACCTGTTATGTTTCGGTAGCTGAGGATTGCAGGTAAAAAAGGCAATACACCAGAGCAGTTGGAATCTATGAGATTGCAGTACCCTGACTAACCACCACAACTAGAGGCAGCCGTGGAGCGTTCCTACGTTGGTCCTAGACGCCTCGTCACAGCCTGAGAAACTAACTACACCTAAAGATAGAAATAGGAAAGCTATCTGCCCCGGAGCAGAACCCCAAAGAAATAGAAAGCCCCCAAACAAGTAATGGCGGTTAGACAAGAAGAAATACTGACACAGAAAGAAAATAGTATGAGCAAACGCTGGGGCCCAAACTAACTAAATAGAAAAGGATAGGAAGGGTACTTACTGCAATCCCAGAAAACCCTGAAAAGCACCAACTCTACTAATTTCAAAAACACCTGAGATCACACGACCTCTACCACCTAAATTAGTTCTCTGGTGTAACAAAATCAAAACAGCAGCCACTGAAAAAACTGGAAAAAGCAAAAGTACAAACATCAGTGGCTGAACTAAACTGAGAGGGCAAAAGCCCCCGGAGGGGACCCTGAAGGCCCCCACAGAAGTGCAGGACAAAATGCAAAAATATAGCACAAAAACAAAAAGAAGAAAATGTCTTATCTGTTAGCAGGAGATGCAGACACGACACAGCAGGCTACAAGGGAAACAGGAATGAAGGATTCAGACCAGAACAATTAATCACCGGCAACCCTGATGGGAAGGTGACTCCCTTATATAAGACCAGTGAGTAACACCTGATTCCCAGTCCTCACAATCTTCACTGGACAGACCAGCACCGCTTGAAACCACCAGAGGAAGCCTCTGCTCAGAACTCATCTCAAACCCATTCACAACAGTACCCCCCCCTTGAGGAGGGGTCACCGAACCCTCATTTGAGCAACCAGGTCGGTCAGGATGAGTTCTATGATACGCACGGATAAGTCTCCTAGCATGGATGTCCGAAGCAAACACCCAAGAATTGTCTTCCTGACCATAACCTCTCCATTTAACCAAATACTGGAGTTTCCGTCTAGAAAAACGAGAATCTAATATTTTCTCAACCACATACTCCAGATTGCCCTCAACCAAAACAGGGTCAGGAGGCACAGCAGCAGGAACCACTGGCTCAACAAACCTCTTCAACAAGGACTTGTGGAACACGTTATGGATCTTAAATGCCCCTGGAAGAAGCAAACGAAAAGAAACAGGATTAATAATCTCCATGATCTTATAAGGTCCAATGAACCTAGGCTTAAATTTAGGAGATGCTACTCTCATAGGAATATTCTTTGAGGACAACCAGACCAAGTCCCCCACTTTAAACCGAGGACCATCACTCCTATGCCGGTTAGCAAACCGCTGGGCCTTCTCCTGAGAGAGGGACAACCTCTCCACTACCTGGTCCCAAATCTGTTGCATACGCTCCACAACAGAGTCAACACCTGGACAGACAGAAGCCTCCGTCTGTCCTGAAGAAAATCGAGAGTGAAACCCAGAATTACAGAAAAACGGAGACATCAAAGTGGCAGAGCTAGCCCTATTATTAAGAGCAAACTCAGCCAAAGGCAAAAAAGATACCCAGTCATCCTGATCAGCAGACACAAAGCATCTTAGATAAGTCTCCAATGTCTGGTTTGTTCTCTCAGTTTGACCATTGGTCTGAGGATGAAATGCCGAGGAGAAAGACAATTGAACACCCAGTTTAGAACAAAAAGTCCTCCAAAATCTGGAAACAAACTGGACTCCTCTGTCAGACACAATGTTCTCAGGAATGCCGTGTAAACGAACCACGTGCTGAAGGAACAACGGCACCAATTCAGAGGAGGAAGGCAACTTAGGTAATGGCACAAGATGTATCATTTTGGAAAACCTATCACAAATTACCCAGATGGTGGTCATTCTCTGAGAAACAGGAAGGTCGGAAATGAAATCCATAGAGATATGGGTCCATGGTCTCTTGGGCACAGGCAATGGCATCAACAAACCACTAGAGCGAGAGCAAGGCTTGGAGCGAGAGCAAGTCCCGCAGGACTGCACAAATTCCCTGACATCACGAGACAAGGTAGGCCACCAAGAGGACCGACTAACCAAGTCTCTGGTACCAAAAATTCCGGGATGCCCAGCCAATGCGGAACAATGAATCTCAGACATCACACTCTTTTTCCACTGGTCCGGGACAAACAATTTTCCAACAGGGCAGCACTCGGGCCTATCCTCCTGACACCCCTCCAGAGCAAGTCTCAAATTGGGCGAGATGGCGGAAAGAACTACACCCTCTTTCAAAATAACAGAAGGATCAGATAACTCAGGAGAGTCCGCAAGGAAACTCCTCGAGAGGGCATCCGCCTTAACATTCTTAGTGCCAGGAAGAAAGGAAACCACAAAATTAAAACGTGTGAAAAACAAGGCCCACCTGGCCTGTCTAGGATTGAGTCGCTTGGCAGATTCCAGATAGACCAGATTCTTATGGTCCGTAAGGACCACCACCTGATGTTTGGCTCCCTCCAGCCAATGTCTCCACTCTTCAAAAGCCCACTTCATGGCCAATAACTCCCGATTACCCACGTCATAATTACGTTCAGTAGGAGAAAATTTTCGAGAGAAAAAGGCACAAGGGTTACTTTTAGAGGTCTCTGGATCTTTTTGGGACAAAACGGCACCTGCCCCAATTTCAGAGGCATCAACCTCCACCTGAAATGGCAGAGAAACATCAGGCTGCCGTAAAACAGGAGCAGAAGTGAATCTCTGCTTAAGTTCCTGAAATGCAGAGACTGCCTCAGGAGGCCAATTCACCACATCAGAACCCTTTCTGGTCAAATCAGTTAATGGTTTAACAATAACCGAGAAATTACCAATAAATTTACGATAAAAATTGGCAAAACCCAAAAATCTCTGAAGAGCCTTTAATGAAGTAGGTTGGACCCAATCACAGATGGCCTGAACCTTGACCGGGTCCATTTCAATAACAGATGGGGACAAAATGAACCCCAGAAATGAGATCCTCTGTACGCCAAAAAGACACTTTGATCCCTTCACATACAGAGCATTCTCTCTCAAAATGTGGAATACAGTTCGAACATGTTTCACATGAGAGTCCCAGTCATTAGAAAAAATCAAGATATCATCCAAATAAACAATCAGAAATTTGTCCACAAAATCCCTGAAAATGTCATTCATGAAGGACTGGAAGACGGAAGGAGCATTAGTGAGCCCAAAGGGCATCACTAGGTACTCAAAATGCCCTTCAGGGGTATTGAATGCCGTCTTCCATTCATTCCCGTGCTTAATGCGAATAAGGTTATACGCCCCCCTGAGGTCAAGCTTGGTAAACCAAGTAGCGTTTTTCACCCTGGAAAACAGGTCAGAAATCAAGGGTAACGGGTATTGATATTTCACAGTAATATTGTTCAAGAGACGATAATCAATACACGGCCTTAATGAACCATCTTTTTTGGCCACAAAGAAAAAACCGGCACCCAAGGGTGAAGAGGATGGTCTGATATGACCCTTCTCCAATGACTCCTTGATATAAGACCGCATAGCGTCATGTTCAGGTACAGACAAGTTAAAAAGGCGACCTTTAGGGAATTTACCACCCGGCACCAATTCAATAGCGCAGTCATAGCTCCTATGGGGAGGCAAGGATGCAGATTTACTTTCGCTAAACACATCAGAAAAATCAATCAAAAAGTCAGGAACATCCTGAGCCTGGGGGGAGGCAGAAAAAACAGGAGTGTTGGTATTAACACATTGGCAGCCCCAACTGGTTACAGACACAGATTTCCAATCCAAAACAGGATTATGAGACTGTAACCAAGGGAAACCCAGCACGATAATGTCATGCAGATTATACAGAACCAAAAATTTGCAGCACTCCTGGTGATCAGGTTCAACCCTCATTATTACCTGAGTAGAAAACTGGGGTTTATTCTCAGCCAAAGGGGTAGAATCGATCCCCAGTAGGGGAATAGACTTCTGTAGGGGTATCAAGGGAAACCCACAACGTTTAGCAAAATCATAATCCATCAGGTTAATAGCTGCTCCAGAATCAACGAAAGCCTGAGCAGAAAATGAGGACAGAGAGCATATCAGAGTGACAGTTAATAAAAACTTAGTCTGAACACTACCCAAGACAACTGAGCGTGCAAAACGTCTTCCCCGCTTAGGGCAGACTGAAATAGCATGAGAGGCATCACCACAGTAGAAACATAACCCATTGCGCTTTCGAAACTCATGACGCTGTGCCCCAGACACCACTCTATCACACTGCATGGGTTCAGAAGCTGGTTCACAAGGCAACACCATTCCACGCATACTTCTCCGCTCACGCAAACGTCTGTCAATTTGAATCGCTAATGACATAGAATCATTGAGACCAGAGGGGACAGGGAATCCCACCATAACATCCTTTACATTATCTGACAGACCCTTCCGGAAAAGGGCTGCCAAAGCGTCGTCATTCCATTTGGTCAGGACTGCCCACCTACGGAATCTCTGACAGTATAACTCAGCGTCACAAGGCCCCTGATTTAATGCCAACAAGGCTTTTTCAGCTTGATCAGTGACATTAGGCTCATCGTACAATAACCCCAAAGCCTGATAAAATGCATCAACATCACTCAAAAAGGATCCCCAGGTGTCAGGGAAAAAGCCCAATCCTGAGGATCGCCGCGCAGGAGAGAGATGATAATTTGAACCTGCTGCGCTGCGTTCCCTGAGGACTTAGATTTTAAGGCAAAAAACAATTTACAATTATTTTTGAAATTCTGAAACTTAGCTCGATCCCCTAAAAACAAATCTGGCATGGGAATCCTAGGTTCCACAACAGGCAACCTAGCAAGATATGCAGCAATACTCTGAACCTCAGTGGCAAGCTGATCCACACGGCCAGACAACCGTGCAAACTCCATTGAGAGAAAAGATCCTCCCCAGCACCCAGAGATACAGAGGGAAAAAAAATGCAACAAACAGAAAAATATCTCTGACAACTCTGACAACCTTTTTTCTTTAACAATATTTTTTCCCTTCTATGAGTACCATACAATTTTCAATTTTTAGGCCGGTGATACTGTTATGTTTCGGTAGCTGAGGAGTGCAGGTAAAAAAGGCAATACACCAGAGCAGTTGGAATCTATGAGATTGCAGTACCCTGACTAACCACCACAACTAGAGGCAGCCGTGGAGCGTTCCTACGTTGGTCCTAGATGCCTCGTCACAGCCTGAGAAACTAACTACACCTAAAGATAGAAATAGGAAAGCTATCTGCCCCGGAGCAGAACCCCAAAGAAATAGAAAGCCCCCAAACAAGTAATGGCGGTTAGACAAGAAGAAATACTGACACAGAAAGAAAATAGTATGAGCAAACGCTGGGGCCCAAACTAACTAAATAGAAAAGGATAGGAAGGGTACTTACTGCAATCCCAGAAAACCCTGAAAAGCACCAACTCTACTAATTTCAAAAACACCTGAGATCACACGACCTCTACCACCTAAATTAGTTCTCTGGTGTAACAAAATCAAAACAGCAGCCACTGAAAAAACTGGAAAAAGCAAAAGTACAAACATCAGTGGCTGAACTAAACTGAGAGGGCAAAAGCCCCCGGAGGGGACCCTGAAGGCCCCCACAGAATTGCAGGACAAAATGCAAAAATATAGCACAAAAACAAAAAGAAGAAAATGTCTTATCTGTTAGCAGGAGATGCAGACACGACACAGCAGGCTACAAGGGAAACAGGAATGAAGGATTCAGACCAGAACAATTGATCACCGGCAACCCTGATGGGAAGGTGACTCCCTTATATAAGACCAGTCAGTAACACCTGATTCCCAGTCCTCACAATCTTCACTGGACAGACCAGCACCGCTTGTAACCACCAGAGGAAGCCTCTGCTCAGAACTCATCTCAAACCCATTCACAACAGTGACCCCTCTGCAGGGTTGCCGACAGTCAAGCATGTAACCCCTCTGCAGGGCTTCCGACAGTCCGGAGCATGTGACCCCCTTTGCAGTGCTTCCGACAGTCCAGAGCTTGTGACCCCTCTGCAGGGCTGCCGACAGTCAAGCATGTAACCCCTCTGCAGGGCTGCCGACAGTCCGGAGCATGTGACCCCTCTGCAGGGTTGCCGACAGTCAAGCATGTGACCCCTCTGCAGGGCTTCCGACAGTCCTGAGCATGTGACCCCTGCAGGGCTTCCGACAGTCTGGAGCATGTAACCCCTTTGCAGGGCTGCCGACAGTCCGGAGTATGTAACCCCTCTGCAGGACTGCCGACAGACCGGAGCATGTGACCCCTCTGCAGGGCAGCCGACAGTCCGGAGCATGTGATCCCTCTGCAGGGCTCCAGACAGTCCGGAGTGATGCGCACGTACCAGGGCTTTGGGGTACTCGCACCGAGCCCGTTGATGTCTATGGGGGATGTCACGGGTAGCACAGCTCGGTCCGTGCCCTGGGCGCTCACCGTAATGTGGGATATTTACAGGGGATGATGGAGTGTTCATATAGTTTGTCGTGACGCCACTTGTAGTATCTGGTCAGGGGGAACCAGCGTTGCTATGCACATAGTCTGGAAGGGATGGTGTTGGGCAGCTAGATGGTAGGTCTTCTACAAGTAAGACAGTGTCCTTCCAGGGCAGATGGAAATATTAGGATGCAGGACAGATGGGGATCCCGCCGTCAAAGACAATAAGGGAAACACACACAGAAGTCAGTTTGGTACTGTCATGCTGTCTAATGATATGAATACAATGTCAGTAAACTATTTATACAGGAACCACACTCTATACAACATATAGTTTAGCAACATCAGAATGTAAGTATAAAATAGATTTACCTGACACAATATCAGCAGAACTTAGGGTTAATCTTGAGGACTAGATGTGCAGAAACGATATCAGTTGAACTCAGGGTTAATCTTGAGGACTTGATGAGCTGTAACAGGAAAGAGGAGGACCGGGGTCTAACCTGACCCTACACTGGGGTCCTAACTAATCCCTTACCTTGGAGGTACTGATAATGGTTCAGAGGTCCAAGTCTCCAGCCTAACCCTGTCTCCTGTCAGACCCTGAACCCTGTAATCAGTCCTAAGAAGGATCCTGATTACCACCAAAGGGATATGGGCTGATCTCAGCTAAATACACAGATTAGACATATAAGACAGACAGGATAGCACTCACTTGCATACACACTCAAACACCGAAGGAACATAAATGGTCTGGGAAATAAACTCTAAGCAAGTTAAGCTTAAAACAACTAAGGAGCTCTCAACTTGAGTCTATACAGATTCATTCCTATCTGTGGTCTGTATGAAGGATTTCACTGGCAACTCCCAAAGCAGACAACCAGAAACTTAAAGGAAACCAATCAACAAATAATCAATTGCAGCCGGGAGAAACTGCACCCAGTCCCAGCACTGAGCACAGACAGAATTAACTCCCTAGCTGCCAAACACAAAGAAACAGCAACTCAGCTGTGAGAAGTCAAAATGTGCAACCGCGACGATCTTCGTGGCAATGCACACATGACAGTACCCCCCCTTCTACGAGGGGCCTCCGGACCCTCAGGGCCAGGCCTGCCCGGGTGAGTTCTGTGGAAGGTCCGAACCAAACGATCTGCGTTAACATCAGACGCAGGGACCCACGTCCTCTCCTCCGGACCATACCCCTTCCAATGCACCAAGTACTGAAGGGACCGGCGATTCAGGCGAGAGTCAATGATTTTTGATACTTGAAATTCCAAGTTACCATTGACCAACACTGGAGGAGGAGGTAGAGGTGACGGTATGACTGGTGCCACATACCTTTTAAGTAATGACTTGTGGAACACATTATGAATTTTAAAAGTAGAAGGGAGTTCCAGACGAAATGCCACAGGATTAATTATGGAACTGATCCTGTATGGCCCGATGAATCTGGGACCTGTAGCATCGGCGTCCCGGCCCTCTGCCAGGCAGGGACGCCGTTCCCCTTACCAGCGCTCTGCGTCCTCAGCGCCCCCAGCGTCCTCAGCACCCCCAGCATCCTCGGCGTCCTCATTCCGCCCTGCTGGGCCCGCGCTCCTCCTGCGCTGACTAGCCGCGCGCGCCCTCCCCCTAAAGACGCCCATTCCAAATTAGTCTCCGGCCAATGCCGGAGGACTCCACCCTATATTAAGGGCTTCCTCCTTAATGGAGGTGCCCGAGCAATGTTGTTGTTGCACTGTATAACTCTGCTTCAGCCCTCAGCTCCTGTTTCCAGTTGCCTGCCTGTTACCCGTCTGTTTGCTGTCTGCCATCTGACTGCAGCCCTCCCCGGAGGTTCGGACATCACCTGCAGTGATCCCCGGCGATTACAGAGACTCTTGCCTGCTCACTTGGGAGCGATCATCTGCCATCCGACTGCAGCTCTATCCGAAGGTTCGGACTTCATCAGCAGTGATCACCGGCTACTTCAGAGACTCTTGCCTGCTCACTTGGGAGCGATCATCTGCCATCCGACTGCAGCTTTATCCGAAGGTTCGGACATCTCCAGCAGTGATCACCGGCTACTCCAGAGACTCCTGCCTGCTCGCTTGGGAGCGATCATCTGCCATCAGACTGCAGCCTACCAGGAGGCTCCAACATCTCAGGTCGTATAAACCTGTCTATTCAGAAACTGTCCTGGTCACTTACTGTGACAACCTGCCTGTCCAGAGACTGCCCTGGTCACTTGCTGTGACAACCTGCCTGCCCGGAGACTGCCCGGTCACTTGCTGTGACAACCTGCCTGCCCAGAGACTGCCCGGTCACTTGCTGTGACAACCTGCTGCCCAGAGACTGCCCTGGTCACTTGCTGTGACAACCTGCCTCCCAGAGACTGCCCTGGTCACTTGCCGTGACAACCTGCCTACCCAGAGACTGCCCTGGTCACTTGCCGTGACAACCTGCCTACCCAGAGACTGCCCTGGTCACTTCCCGTGAATTCCTGTCCGTATTCCCCGGGCGCCACCTGCTCTCTTACAAGTATACTGTCTTGTATAATAAAGCTCAGTGGTTTCACCTACCAGACCCGTTACAGTTTGCTCGGGCCATGGAACCCGGTGGCACCCAAACCCCTTCACTCCCGGAATTGTGTCATGAACTATCTCGCCAGAGGTCGCAACAGGAGGCCATCCTGGGTCACCTGCGGAACGTCAATTCCCGCCTGGACACTCTGAATTCATCACCAGCAACCACCGCTGGAGCCATGACTCATAATCCGGCAGCCTCGCTGCTTCCCAATTCCGTGGTTTCCATTCCCGGACCCCGACTTCAGCTCTCCTGGTTTGGAGGCGACCCTGCTCTGGCTCGTGGTTTTATTAACCAGTGCACCCTGCATTTCGAACTCCTGGCACACCAGTTTAACTCTGACCGGGCCAAAATTGCCTTCATCATGTCCCATCTCACCGGAGAGGCTCTGGCCTGGCTTAATCCTCTCTGGGAGAGAGAAGATCCTCTGGTATCTGACCTGCCTGCTTTTCTCTCGGCCTTCCGGAAGGTATTCGACGAACCTGGACGGAAGACTCCTCTGCATCATCTCTGTTGCGTCTCCGTCAGGAGAGTCTCACCGTTGGTCAATATGCCATACGGTTCCGTACTCTAGCCTCAGAGTTGGCTTGGGACAATAACGCCCTGATTTCGGTCTTCTGGGAGGGTCTGTCCGGCCGTATTAAAGATGAACTTGCCGGTCGGGACATTCCAACCTCCCTTGATGATTTAATAAATCTTGCCAATCGAATTGATCTACGGTTCCAGGAACGTGCCAAAGAGGTCACCCGTGAGAGAGGGTTTCCTCGTCTTGCACCCTCGTTTCAGAGACCTATAACCCCTTCCGTTTCTCCCCAGATGCACACTGCTGAGCCTATGCAGGTCGACCAGACCAAGATGGTCAAAGCCCGTCAGGACTCACGCCGTGCCGAGAGGAGTTGCTTCTACTGTGGCAGTAAGGAGCACTGGATCCGTACCTGTCCGGAGAGGTCGGGAAACGCCTGTGTCTAGGTTCGCTCGGAGAGGTCCACCTAGACCAGAATAAATCCTCTTCATCTCTGCTGCTGTCTGTCTCTATTCTCATCGGTAAGAACCGTTACTTCGAACTGGCCCAACTTGATTCTGGAGCAGCTGGGAATCTTGTTTCACAGGCTCTAGTAGAGAAGTATCGCATTCCCACCAAACCTCTGGTTGAACCAGTATCTGTTGCTGCTGTGGATGGGGGTCTCCTACCTCGTCCCATCCAACTTATCACCGAAGCCATAACCCTGCAGGTGGGAATGTTGCATTCTGAGAGCATCTCGTTTCATGTTTTACCTGGACTCTCTCATGCTTTCTTACTAGGTCTGCCTTGGCTCCAAAAACATGCACCCGTGCTCGACTGGCAGAATGGAGAGATTCTTCGCTGGGGACAGGACTGTCATAAAACGTGTCTGGTGCCTGTCCATCCCGTCCGTTCTTCTCCTACACCTGCTAATCTACCTGGACTCCCGATTCCATATTGGTCATTCGCGGATGTCTTTAATAAAAAGGAAGCAGAGACATTACCCCCGCATAGACCATATGATTGCCCGATCGACCTGCTACCCGGTACTACGCCTCCCCGTGGGCGTATTTACCCATTGTCCGCTGCAGAGACCAGGTCGATGTCAGAATATATCGAGGAGAATTTAGCGAAAGGATTCATCCGTAAATCTACCTCCCCCGCGGGAGCAGGTTTCTTTTTTGTAAAAAAGAAAGACGGATCTCTCCGTCCCTGTATTGACTACAGAGGCCTAAATTTGATCACAGTGAAGAATAAGTACCCTCTTCCGCTCATTCCGGAGTTGTTTGATCGTCTTAGAGGGGCTAGAGTCTTCACTAAACTGGATCTTCGTGGAGCATACAACCTGGTTCGTATCCGTCGAGGAGATGAATGGAAGACGGCATTCAACACCCGGGATGGCCACTACGAGTATCTGGTTATGCCCTTTGGTCTCTGTAATGCTCCAGCAGTCTTTCAGGAGTTGGTCAATGACATCTTCCGGGACCTCCTCTACTCCTGCGTTGTGGTGTACCTTGACGACATCTTGGTCTTCTCTCCGGATCTCCAGTCTCACCGGAGGGATGTTGTCAGGTTCTGCTCAGGCTCAGGCAGAATCACCTCTTCGCCAAATATGAGAAGTGCCTCTTTGAGCAGACCTCGCTTCCGTTTCTGGGCTACATTATCTCTCAGACAGGCCTACGAATGGATCCGGAGAAACTGTCTGCCATCGAGAAGTGGCCCCGACCAGAGGGGTTGAAGGCCATTCAGCGGTTCCTGGGATTCGCTAACTATTACCGTCTCTTCATTACCGCACTTCTCTTCCAGGACTGCTCCAATCTCAGCGCTCACCCGCAAGGATGCTAACCCCAAACAGTGGACGCCCGAAGCAGAGGAGGCCTTTCTTTCCTTGAAACAAGCCTTTCTCTTCCGCTCCAGTGCTGCATCGCCCGGACGGCAACAAGCAGTTCTTCCTGGAGTGGACGCTTCCTCTGCTGGAGCCGGAGCGGTACTTACTCAAAAATCTTCATCCGGGAAGATGGTTTCCTGTGGTTTCTTCTCCAAACTCTTCTCCTCCTCCGAGCGCAACTACTCCATAGGAGATCGAGAGTTATTGGCCATTAAATTGGCATTGGAGGAGTGGCGTTACCTACTCGAGGGGGCTCTTCATCCGGTAATCATCTACACGGACCACAAAAATCTGTCTTACCTTCAGCATGCTCAGAGACTTAACCCTCGCCAAGCCCGGTGGTCCTTGTTTTTTGCCCGTTTTGATTTTCTCTTGCATTTTCGCCCGGCTGACAAAAACATCAAGGCGGATGCCTTGTCCCGGTCCTTCCTGGTGTCGGATCTCGAAGATGAGCCTAAACATATCATCGATCCCGCCAGAGTGATGCAGGTGGCTCCCGTGAGTCTAAACCGTCTCCCTCCTGGTAAGACGTTCGTATCAGAGACTGATCGGAAGAGAATTCTACATTGGGGTCATTCGTCTAAACTCGCTGGCCACGCTGGTCAGAAAAAGACCCTCCAACTCATTACCCGGCATTATTGGTGGCCTACCCTGCACAAAGACGTAATAGACTTTGTTTCTGCCTGTGTCTCCTGTGCCCGCAACAAAGTTCCGAGACACCTGCCTGCCGGCCGTCTTCTTCCGCTTCCTGTACCCGCTGCTCCCTGGCAACATATAGCCATGGACTTCATTACGGATCTGCCCGTCTCTGCCGGTTGTACGGTCATTTGGGTGGTCGCTGACCGCTTTTCCAAGATGGCTCACTTCATTCCTCTGCCAGGTCTTCCGTCTGCACCCGAGTTGGCTAAAGACTTTATCCGCCACATCTTCCGTCTCCATGGTTTGCCTCGTACATTGTGTCGGATCGTGGGGTACAGTTCATTTCACGTTTCTGGAGAGCTACTTGTAAGTTACTAGACGTCACCTTGGATTTCTCCTCCGCTTACCATCCACAGTCCAATGGACAAGTTGAGCGAATAAATCAGAATCTGACCAGCTATCTCCGACACTTCGTTAATGCTCATCATTCTGATTGGGTGGAGCTCCTGCCTTGGGCCGAATTCTCTTACAATAATCACGAGAGCGAATCGTCCACCAAGTCTCCGTTTTTTATAGTCTTCGGTCAGCACCCTCGGATTCCTGTCCCCGTTTCCATCTCTGTGGACAATCCAGCTGCGGAATCTCTGGTTAGAGAATTCTCCTCCATCTGGGAGAGTACCCGGTCCGCACTCATTCAGTCATCCGAGCGCATGAAAAGACATGCTGACAAGAAACGTCTGGATCCTCCTCAATTCCGTCCTGGGGACAAAGTCTGGCTTTCGTCCAAATATGTTCGGCTCAAAATTCCTTCCTACAAGTTAGGTCCTCGGTTTATTGGTCCTTTTGAGGTCATCAGGCAGATCAACCCAGTGTCCTATAAACTGAAACTCCCGGACAATTTGCGAATTCCTAACTCTTTTCATGTGTCTCTCCTCAAACCTGTGGTACTTAACTCTTTTTTCAAGTCTACAGGTACACCTCCTGCTCCAGTGTCTGCTGATGATGAATTTGAGGTAGAGAACATTCTGGTCACTAAAAGGGTAGGAAGAAAGACTTATTTTTTGGTGGATTGGAAGGGGTTTGGTCCTGAGGAGAGAACGTGGGAGCCTCGGGAGAACATCCATGCCCCTCTCATCCTAGCTAAATTTCTTTCTGGCCTAAAGAGGGGGGGGCCTAGAGGGGGGGGTACTGTAGCATCGGCGTCCCGGCACTCTGCCAGGCAGGGACGCCGTTCCCCTTACCAGCGCTCTGCGTCCTCAGCGCCCCCAGCGTCCTCAGCACCCCCAGCATCCTCGGCGTCCTCATTCCGCCCTGCTGGGCCCGCGCGCTCCTTCCCTGCTGCTGGACTTAGGGCGCGCGCCCGCGCCCTCCCCCGCTCTTAAGGAGCCGCGTGCATTTTCCAAATTAGTCTCCGGCCAATGCCGGAGGACTCCACCCTATATTAAGGGCTTCCTCCTTAATGGAGGTGCCCGAGCAATGTTGTTGTTGCACTGTATAACTCTGCTTCAGCCCTCAGCTCCTGTTTCCAGTTGCCTGCCTGTTACCCGTCTGTTTGCTGTCTGCCATCTGACTGCAGCCCTCCCCGGAGGTTCGGACATCACCTGCAGTGATCCCCGGCGATTACAGAGACTCTTGCCTGCTCACTTGGGAGCGATCATCTGCCATCCGACTGCAGCTCTATCCGAAGGTTCGGACTTCATCAGCAGTGATCACCGGCTACTTCAGAGACTCTTGCCTGCTCACTTGGGAGCGATCATCTGCCATCCGACTGCAGCCTTATCCGAAGGTTCGGACATCTCCAGCAGTGATCACCGGCTACTCCAGAGACTCCTGCCTGCTCGCTTGGGAGCGATCATCTGCCATCAGACTGCAGCCTACCAGGAGGCTCCAACATCTCAGGTCGTATAAGCCTGTCTATTCAGAAACTGTCCTGGTCACTTGCTGTGACAACCTGCCTGTCCAGAGACTGCCCTGGTCACTTGCTGTGACAACCTGCCTGCCCAGAGACTGCCCCGGTCACTTGCTGTGACAACCTGCCTGCCCAGAGACTGCCCTGGTCACTTGCTGTGACAACCTGCCTGCCCAGAGACTGCCCTGGTCACTTGCTGTGACAACCTGCCTACCCAGAGACTGCCCTGGTCACTTGCCGTGACAACCTGCCTACCCAGAGACTGCCCTGGTCACTTGCCGTGACAACCTGCCTACCCAGAGACTTCCCTGGTCACTTCCCGTGAATTCCTGTCCGTATTCCCCGGGCGCCACCTGCTCTCTTACAAGTATACTGTCTTGTATAATAAAGCTCAGTGGTTTCACCTACCAGACCCGTTACAGGACCCAGTTTCCAGGAGGGCACTTTAAGTTTTATATTCCTGGTAGACAACCATACAGATCGTTCACATTCAGATCTGGACCAGAAACTCTCCTCCTATCAGCCATACGTTTGTAACGGTTTCCCATCGTACTCAAATTATTCAATACACCTCGCCACACAGAAGCAAGTGACGACGAGAAACGCTCCTCCTCAGGAACCCCAGAAGGACCCCCCCCATTTAAAGTACAAAACTGGGGATGAAAACCATATGCCCCAAAAAACGGGGACTTACCAGTGGACTCGCTCCGCCTGTTGTTAAGAGCGAACTCTGCCAGAGGCAAGAAAGATGACCAGTCCTCCTGGTTCTCCGAGACAAAACACCGGAGATATGTCTCTAAACTCTGATTCAGACGCTCTGTCTGACCATTGGTCTGTGGATGAAAAGCCGAGGAAAACGACAATTGCATCCCCCGACGTAAACAAAATGCCCTCCAAAATTTGGACACAAACTGAGACCCCCTATCTGACACCACATCAGAAGGCAGCCCATGAAGTCTCACGATCTCCCTATTGAACACCTGCGCCAGAGTTTTAGCATTCGGGAGTGCAGGAAGAGCAACGAAATGTGCCATCTTACTGAACCTGTCAACAACCACCAGTATGACAGTATTCCCTGACGACGGAGGAAGATCCGTAATGAAGTCCATAGATAAATGAGTCCATGGACGCTCCGGAAGTTTCAAGGGTAAAAGGGTCCCAGATGGACGGGTATGAGGAGTTTTAGAGCGAGCACAAACCCCACAGGACGCGACAAAAGTTATAACATCTTTATTAGCGTTAGGCCACCAAAATCGGCGAGAAAGGAGATCTAAAGTAGCCTTACTCCCTGGATGTCCTGCTAAAGCAGAATTATGATGTGCCTCAATAACCTTTTGTCTCAACTGATTCGGGACAAACAGTCTCCCTGGAGGTCCTGCAGGGGCGTCCCCCTGAGCCTCTAACACCTCCTCCTCAAGCTCAGAACATACAGCCGACACTACCACCCCCTCCTGAAGGATAGGAATTGGGTCATCCGTTTTCCCGGCCCCTGGGAAACTGCGAGACAAAGCATCAGCCTTTACATTCTTAGACCCCGGACGATAAGTGACGACAAAATTAAACCTGGTAAAAAAAACGACCATCGAGCTTGTCTGGAATTCAGACGCTTAGCGGATTCTAAATACAGCAGGTTCTTGTGATCAGTAATAACGGTGACCGGGTGGACTGCCCCCTCCAAAAAGTGACGCCATTCTTCAAAAGCCAATTTAATGGCCAAAAGTTCCCTATTGCCGATATCATAATTCCTTTCGGCGGACGACAATTTCTTAGAAAAGAAAGCGCACGGATGCCATTTACCAGGGGACGGACCCTGGGACAATATAGCACCCACCCCTACGTCAGACGCGTCCACCTCCACAATGAACGGCTGAGATACATCTGGTTGGATGAGAACGGGTGCCGAAGCAAAACATCTCTTTAAAGAGGAAAAGGCTTGGCAAGCTTTGTCCGACCACCTAGAAAAATCCGTCCCTTTTCTCGTCATGTCAGTGAGAGGTTTGACGACAGACGAGAAATTACAAATAAATTTCCGGTAGTAATTAGCAAACCCCAAAAAACGCTGCAGAGCCTTAAGATCCCCTGGCTGATCCCATTCAAGCACTGCTCTCACCTTTTCAGGGTCCATACGGAAACCGGAGGCTGACACCAAAAAACCCAAAAACTGAAGTTCCTGTACGGCAAAAACACACTTCTCCAGTTTGGCGTATAGTTTATTGTCTCGCAAGATCTGCAACACCTGTCTCACATGTTCCTGGTGAGACACAAGATCTGGCGAGTAAATTAAAATGTCATCCAAATATATGACCACAAACACCCCCACAAGGTGACGAAAAATGTCATTAACAAAATGTTGGAATACTGCTGGTGCAGTAGTCAGACCAAAAGGCATAACCAGGTTTTCATAATGTCCCTCCGGCGTGTTAAACGCCGTTTTCCACTCATCCCCCTCTTTTATTCTAATCAGATTATACGCCCCCCTGAGATCCAATTTAGAGAACCATTTGGCGCCAACAATTTGATTGAAGAGATCAGGAATAAGAGGGAGTGGATACGGATCTCGAACAGTAATCCGATTAAGTTCGCGGAAATCCAAACAAGGGCGTAGGCCTCCATCTTTTTTCTTCACAAAGAAGAACCCCGCGGCTACAGGGGAAGATGAAGGTCTAATATGCCCTTTGGCCAGACTTTCGGAAATATAATCTTTCATAGCCTGTCTTTCAGGACCAGAAAGATTATACAACCTAGCTTTAGGTAACTTAGCATCAGGAAGTAGATTAATAGAGCAGTCATACACACGATGAGGAGGCAACTCCCGACACCCCTCCTCAGAAAAAACATCCCCAAAATCCTCCAAAAAAGGAGGCAATGTACTAGGTACGACCGCACTGATGACTGTGTTCATGCAGTTGCTTTTGCAAAACTCACCCCATTGGCTTATCTCTCTGGACTGCCAATTAATTACAGGGTTATGTTTAACCAGCCAAGGAAGTCCCAACACAATGGGAGTAGGTAGACCCTCCAACACATAACAAGATAATTGTTCCCTATGTATTGCCCCTACCCGAAGGTCAATGTTATGAACCTCATGAACAAAGCTACCTTGGCCGAGAGGCCTGGCGTCAATGGAAAAAATAGGGATCGGTTTGACCAATACACTCAGATGCATACCTTGAGCCTGAGCAAACTGAGCGTCAACCAGATTGGCGCCGGAACCACTATCCAGAAGAACAGACAATCTCTTCACTCTAGTACCAAACACCACCTCCACTGGTACAAGGAACTGAGAAGAACCGGCGGATGAAATACATACTCCCAGGTTGTCATCCACCACACAACCTGGGATTAGCAGTTTTCCGGCGACTTTTTACTTAACAAGACACGGGATGGACATTCTCCAACAAAATGTCCCTCTTTCCCGCAGAAAAAACACCTTCTAGTCCTGCGGCGTGCCGCCAATCCCCTACTACGAAAAGATGTCCCTCCCAACTGCATAGGCTCATCCGAACAGACAAGGGGAACCTCAACATAAGGGACTTTAGTAGTAGGTGGAGTAACAACAGGGAGTGGAGTTACCTCACCCCTCTCCCGAAGCCGTCTATCAGTACGGATAGCTAGGGCCATAGCAGCCTCCAGAGAAGGAGGAGACTCATACTGAGCCAAAACGTCTTTTAATTTGTCAGAAAGCCCATGACAAAACTGGCTCCTAAGAGCTGGGTCATTCCACTGAGTATCCGTGGCCCATCTACGAAACTCAGAAGCAAATTCCTCCGCAGGACGATCTCCCTGCTGTATCTTACGTAATTTAGTCTCAGCAAGAGAGACCCGATCTGGGTCATCATATACCAATCCCAGAGCAGTAAAAAATTGATCTACAGACTGTAGAGCCGGGGATCCCGGAGGAAGGGAAAATGCCCAGGATTGAGGGTCCCCTTGAAGAAGTGAGATAACAATTCCCACTCTCTGCTCATCACTCCCTGATGATCGCGGCCGAAGCCGAAAATACAATTTACATGCCTCCCGGAAGGTAAAAAATTTGTCTCGCCCACCAGTGAACCTATCTGGAAGAGCTACTTTAGGTTCAACTCTGGTTTGCTCCAGGGGAGACAAAACTTTGGACTTAATGTCCGTCAGCTCCATGGATAATCCCTGCAACTGCAGAGCCAGCTGGGCTACTGGATCCATGGTAACTAGAGATATTTTTTAAGGCCAGTGAAAATGTCACGCTGTCTAATGATATGAATACAATGTCAGTAAACTATTTATACAGGAACCACACTCTATACAACATATAGTTTAGCAACATCAGAATGTAAGTATAAAATAGATTTACCTGACACAATATCAGCAGAACTTAGGGTTAATCTTGAGGACTAGATGTGCAGAAACGATATCAGTTGAACTCAGGGTTAATCTTGAGGACTTGATGAGCTGTAACAGGAAAGAGGAGGACCGGGGTCTAACCTGACCCTACACTGGGGTCCTAACTAATCCCTTACCTTGGAGGTACTGATAATGGTTCAGAGGTCCAAGTCTCCAGCCTAACCCTGTCTCCTGTCAGACCCTGAACCCTGTAATCAGTCCTAAGAAGGATCCTGATTACCACCAAAGGGATATGGGCTGATCTCAGCTAAATACACAGATTAGACATATAAGACAGACAGGATAGCACTCACTTGCATACACACTCAAACACCGAAGGAACATAAATGGTCTGGGAAATAAACTCTAAGCAAGTTAAGCTTAAAACAACTAAGGAGCTCTCAACTTGAGTCTATACAGATTCATTCCTATCTGTGGTCTGTATGAAGGATTTCACTGGCAACTCCCAAAGCAGACAACCAGAAACTTAAAGGAAACCAATCAACAAATAATCAATTGCAGCCGGGAGAAACTGCACCCAGTCCCAGCACCGAGCACAGACAGAATTAACTCCCTAGCTGCCAAACACAAAGAAACAGCAACTCAGCTGTGAGAAGTCAAAATGTGCAACCGAGACGATCTTCGTGGCAATGCACACATGACAGGTACCTTTACTGTAGGAATGGCAGGGACTCCCCGGAGCACGGCAGGGCGAAGGATGCACATCCGGATTCCTCCACTGGTAGGTGTATGGCCTCCTGTCCTCTGTCGTTATCTCATAAAGTCCTGACCTGCTTGTAGCTAGGTCTAACTTGGTCTCTGTTCTGTACCTGGCTGACTTGGTGGTGGACCTTCTATCTGGCAGAACAGGGTCTTTTATGGCTGATCAGGCCGACTCCGTTCTCCTGATCCTGCTACTTGTCAACTCTGTGGTACTCCTGGGACTTGTAGTCCTCCAGGAACTCCGGTGTTCTCCTAATAGGTCGTGGAGATCCTTATAGGCTCGGGACCCGGCGTCCGGTATTCGTTGCTGAGGGGAGCTATTAATGCTCCTTGATCCCTCCACTTCCACTTGCTTTCGGCCTACCTGGGTCCTATTAAAATCACACACGCTGGCAGTTGGTGTGCTGCCTCTTCGCCGCTCTCTAAGCGTCGGCACGCTTCCTCATGAGCTACGCTTCAGATTCAGCTCTGACTAGGCTAGAGTGATTTCCCTTTTCACTCGTACTAGCCTCCACTTAAGCTCAAGTTGAACTGACTGAACAGCTCTGCACAGAGTGGAGCTCTGCACTTCACTAATCACTCTTCTCCTTCTCTTCTTCTTCTGAGGCAAACTGAAACTAAACTTGTTTTTATATGCCTAACACAGCTCCCTCTAATGGTCTTTTTAGGTAAGCTGAGATGTGTGTGTGTATTGTGACCTCTAGTGGGATCTTCCTTTAGTGCATCCTTCTGGAAGATATGGATCCAGTCACAGCTGGGCTCCACATTCCCCCCTAGTAGAACTCAGCACTCCGGGCTGAACTACAAAAACAGGTAACAGATCAATAAACATATCAAAACAATTCTTCCTTTACAGGAGGTAAGGTACTCTTGAACTATTGCATAAACGGTAACTGAACAATTATGTACAATGAGGGATTGATGAAACTTTGAGCAACCATAAAAGTCCCAGTCTCTTTCGGAAAAGGATGCTCAAATAGGGTGAAGAAAACAAGTAGAAATAATGTCCATTCCTCTTGTTCCAATATTATAAGAGAAAACAGGTTAATAAATAATGGTATGATACAACATATTATTAGCAAAAATATATACATTATACATTTATGTACAGTGGTCATAGATAGTTATTTACATGAGTTAGGCTCTACTCTCTATACCTAACAGGTAATTGCCCCTTTGTCATACGTACTGACCTACGTGGTGTAGTGGTAGGTGAGGTGTCAGTTACCCTGTCTGTCTTACGTACTGGCAAACTATAAATCTTCCTCCACCTCTCTAGGGATCTGGCAAGCATGTCAGCGACTGGGCGATGCAGTTCCGTTTCACCAGGGGACTCTTCTTCCTGAGATTCAATTCCTTGGGATTCCGCTTCTTGTGGTGCTGCTTCTTGTGGTGCTGCTTCTTGGGGTTCCACTGGTTGAGGTTCTGCCGGAACAGGTCCTTCTGGAACTGGCTCTACTGCAACAATTGGTGCAACTGGATGTAGAGATTCTTCTTGCGGTTGATAAAATTGAAGCACAGGAATGATTACAGCTTCTCCAATTCTGGGCCAATCTGTGGGGAAATCTCCCAAGTCTGTATGTATAACTGCTTCATCACTCTCTTCCTGATTAACAACAGGTTCTTCCTCACGAAACTTTAATGGGTCCGGACACAACTTTAGGTGGTCTCTGGACACGGTTGCAGTCGTTTTTCCTCCATCCTTGCTTATGATGCACGTTTTCTTGTTATCAAACCTTGAACTCTGTATGATGTAGGGCTCTCTTTCCCACTGATCGTCGAGTTTGTGTAACCTTCTCTTTCTTTTTAGTACGATTTCAACAGGTGCGAAAGGTTCAGCTGGCGCGCTTTTATTGTAGCGATCTGCTTGTTTATCCCTTCCTCGATTGAGACTTTCCTCAACACAGGCCTGTACTTTTCTGTACTGTTCCTGTCTGTTTGTGTCCCAGTCTCCAGTAGTTACATCCTGCTTCCGGTTCTACAACACCAAGCTCTAGATCCATGGGCAGCTTTCCTGGTCTTGCCCGCATGAGATAGGCTGGGGTGCAGTTGGTGGAACTCACCGGTATATGGTTGTACATGTCTACCAGGTCAGGTAGCAAGTCTGGCCACCGATTTCTTTCCTCCAGTGGTACAGTTTTCAGTAAGTCAATAACGATGTGATTCATCTTTTCACAAAGTCCATTGGTTTGGGGGTGGTACGGTGTAGTTCTTATCTTTTTACACCCGTACAGGTGACAGAACTCTTTGAATAATTCGGCCTCAAAGGCTGGGCCTTGGTCAGTTAGCACCTGCTCCGGATATCCGTGTGGTCTACAGAAATGAGTCTGGAACGTCTTCGCTGCTGTCTCTGCCGTCAGATCTTTGACAGGGGCGACCACCAGGAATCTGGAGTAGTGATCCACCATAGTCAGGGCATAGGAATATCCTGACCGGCTGGGTGACAACTTAACATGGTCCAGGGCCACGATTTCCAAAGGACAAGTCGTCTGGATGGGCTGCAGGGGTGCCTTCTGACTGCTGTAGTCTTTTCGTCTGAGGCCACAGGGTCCACAGTTCCGGCACCACTTCTCGATGGAGCTGCGCATCCTTACCCAGTAGAACCGACACTTCAACAGGGTCTCCAGCTTTTTCCAACCAAAGTGTCCCGCTTGATCGTGGTAGGCTTCTAACACCATCTGGATGTCTGCTCTGGGAACTACTATCTGCCAAACCATTTCATGGGTCCTCGGGTTGACGTATCTCCTGCACAGCTTTTCACGGTAGATGAACAACCGGCTTCTTTCATTCCACAGCTGCCTTGCTGGTAGAGGTGCGTCTTTCTCCAAGGAGGAACCTTCCTGGTTTATCAGCTCCTTGATACGGCTGACCACTGGATCGCTGTCCTGAGTCTCTTTCCAGCTGTGGTGAGGTAAAGGATTCAACGTCTTACCACGCGGTCCCCTGCTGGCTTGTTGCTCGTAGATCACCCCATTCCGGTGAAAGGCAGGTAGTTCAATCTCTTCCAGATCATCCACTTCCTCTTCAGTGTTTGATTCATGAGGCATCCTGGACAGGGCATCAGCATTGGCATTCTTGCGGCCCGCCCGGTACTTAATTGTGAATTGATAATTTGACAGTCGAGCCATCCATCGCTGTTCCATGGCTCCCAGCTTGGCTGTTTCAAGATGCGTTAAGGGGTTGTTGTCAGTGTAGGCAGTAAACTTGCTGGAGGCCAAATAGTGTTTAAACCTCTCCGTGATGGCCCAGACCAGTGCCAGGAACTCCAACTTGAAGCTGCTATAGTTCTCTGGGTTACTCTCGGTCGGGCGGAGCTTCCTGCTAGCATAGGCGATGACTTTCTCCAGGCCATTTTGCTTCTGACTGAGGACTGCTCCCAATCCTTCGTTGCTGGCATCAGTATACAGCAGGAACGGCTGGCTGTAGTCAGGGTAAGCTAGGATCTGATCACCTGTCAGGATCTCCTTCATTTCCTTGAATGCTTCTGCCTGTTCTTTACCCCAATGGAATTGAGAATTTCTGCTTTTAAGGGACTGTCCCACCAGGAGGTCTTGCAGAGGGGCTGCTTTCTTAAGGTACTGCCACACTAAACGCTCCCGCTAACGATCACAATAACGACGCATACTAATGCGATCGTTTTTGTGATCGTTTTAATGTCGCTAGTAGCTGCCACACTTAGCGATCTCGTTAACGACTCATAAGCGGTTAGCGATCTCATTAACGACTTTAACGGTCATTGCGATGTAAAAAACAGCGCACATCGCTCACAAAAGGTGCCAGACACAGCGATATAGCGTCACCAGCGGGACGCCAACGATCAAAATACGGTCCAGAACTCTAGTGAACGATCAGCGAGATCACAGCAGGGGCCACGTCGTTGCTACATGCCACACACAATAGCGTCACTAACGAGATCGCTAAATAGTGACGTTTTTTAGCGATCTCGTTAGCAACCTTGTTTAGTGTGGCATACCCTTTAGTGTAATCTTTTACAAACCTCCGGTAGTATCCTGTCAGTCCTAGGAACTGTCGCACCTCCTTGAGATTTTTCGGTTCCGGCCATTTCTGGATGGCGGTGATCTTCTCAGGGTCTGGCGCTACTCCTTCAGAGCTGACGATATGTCCTAGATACTGTACCTTCTGTTTGAGCAGATGGCACTTTGAAGGTTTCAGTTTCATCCCGTACTTGGACAGTGACTCAAATACCTCCGCCAAATGCTTTAAGTGGTCTTCATACGTTTTGGAGTACACGATGACGTCGTCCAGGTACACCAACACAGTTTCGAAATTGAGATGTCCCAGGCAGCTCTCCATCACCCTCTGGAACGTGCCAGGGGCACTGCTGAGTCCAAACGGCATTCTGTCAAACTCACAGAGTCCCATCGGTGTGGTGAAAGCCGTCTTCTCCCGATCCTCCTCAGCCACAGCTACTTGCCAGTACCCACTAGTGAGGTCAAGGGTGGAGAAGTAGTTAGCAGTTTTTAGTGCAGCTAAGGATTCCTCAATGCGTGGTAAAGGGTATGCATCTTTATGTGTAATACGATTTATTTGTCTGTAATCTACACACATTCGCATGCTTCCATCCTTTTTCCTGACTAAGACTAGAGGTGCTGCCCAGGGACTGCAACTATCCCTTATCACCCCTGCTTCCTTCATATCACGCAACATCTCCTTGGCTTTCTGGTAGTGTGCTGGTGGTATAGGCCTGTACCGTTCTTTGATGGGAGGATGATTGCCTGTGGGGATGTGATGTTGAACCCCTTTAATTGTCCCAAAGTCGAGTGGGTGTTTGCTGAACACCTGTGCATACTCCTGAACTACTCGGTATACCCCTTGTTTCTGGTGGGCTGGAGTGGTGTCTGTCCCGACATGGAGCTGCTGACACCAATCCTCCACCTGGGTGGTCGGACCGTTGTCCTCCACTGGTTGTGGGGAGGTTAAGGGCTCCGCCGGGTGAATGGAGTTATTATCCACAGCATGTAACTTTGCAACAGTGGCATAACGTGGTAATTTGACTTCATCTTCTCCCCAGTTGAGAAGATGCACTGGCACCCTCCCATTATGTACATCCACTACCCCTCTGGCAATCAAGAGTGTAGGTCTGTGTTCTGAACAATGGGGCTCTACTACTGCTTGGTAGTTCTGTCCTCTCAGACCTATTGCTGCTCTACACCAAATAAGCATTTCACTCATTGGGGGTATCACAATGGGGTTCGGGTCTGTTACCCGTACATTACCAATCTCACCACCGGTCATTTTCACTTGCTGCTGGCACATCAGGGTTCGGATCTCCCTCCGGATCTCTCCTTTTTGCTTTGGTCTGGCGATTTCGGCAAGCTGTTGGAGTAAAAACACAACCTCCTCCAAACAGTTACTAATAATGTTAGTGCCTAAGACCACATTCAACCCATTTTCTTCATTAACAGTCTTTACTACAAGAAGTCCCTAATTCTTTAGCTCCACTCTCCCCACTTTCACGTCTACGTCTTTAGCCCCCCGTAGTTCAAGAGGGAGACCATTAGAGGCGTATACGGCAAAGTCAGGGTTTGGGGGTTGGAGACTGTCACTGGACCAGTACTTATTGTAGAGAACATCAGGTATAATGGTTACCTGAGATCCAGTGTCCAGCAGTGCAGGGATTGCGATCCCGTCCAGTATGATGGACAGGTATGGTCTTCCTCCCACAAACCTGCGGTTCCAGTCTGAGGGGCCTGAGGAGTCTGTTCCTGGGGGTTGGCCCTCGGACCCAGGATTTGCTCGTTTAAAGGACACAGACGTGCTGGGTGACCTTCCCTGTGGCAGCGGTAGCAGATGATCTCTCGGCGAGGATGATGCTGGTCGCGGGTCCTTCCTGGGGGTGGCGTTGTCCTCCTCCAGTGGGGCGACGTTCTCCCTTTCCTCCGGCGCATCCAAGGGACATCCTCCGGGCAGTCAGCCAGCAGGATCTTTCCTTCTTCTTTCGTCGGCAATTGCAGGGCACTCATTACAGTGGCCAGGTTTTTGGTCAGCTGGTGCACTTCTGAGCGCAGACAGTCCAGCTCAGTAGGGGCGCCACCTGCGTTTTGGCTTCCGCAACCAGCGGGGAAAAGGTGGATGCTGCTGGCTTTAGGGTGGTTTCACTCGGGTGACACTGGGTTGCCATCTCGGGTGTTTCCAGAGGTCGCAGTCCTTTTATAGCCATATCCTTAACCCCTTCACCCCCAAGGGTGGTTTGCACGTTAATGACCGGGCCAATTTTTACAATTCTGACCACTGTCTCTTTATGAGGTTATAACTCTGGAACGCTTCAACGAATCTTGGCGATTATGAGACTGTTTTCTCGTGACATATTGTACTTCATGTTAGTGGTAAAATTTCTTCGATATAACTTGCGTTTATTTTTGAAAAAAACGCAAATATGGCAAAAATTTTTGAAATTTTGCAATTTTCAAACTTTGAATTTTTATTCCCTTAAAACAGAGAAATATATCACACAAAATAGTTAAGAAATAACATTTCCCACATTTCCTACTTTACATCAGCACAATTTTGGAACCAAAATTTTTTTTTGTTAGGAAGTTATAAGGGTTAAAAGTTGACCAGCGATTTCTCATTTTTACAGCAAAATTTACAAAGCCATTTTTTTTAGGGACCACCTCACATTTGAAGTCACTTTGAGGGGTCTATATGGCAGAAAATAACCAAAAGTGACACCATTCTAAAAACTGCACCCCTCAAGGTACTCAAAACCACATTCAAGAAGTTTATTAACCCTTCAGGTGCTTCACAGTAACTAAAGCAACGTGGAAGGAAAAAATGAATATTTTACTTTTTAGCCACAAAAATTATCTTTTACAAACTTTTTTTTTATTTTCACAAGGGTAAAAGGAGAAAATGGACAGATAAGGTTGTTATGCAATTTCTCCTGAGTACGCCAATACCCCATATGTGGGGGAAAACCACTGTTTGGGCACACGGCAGAGCTCGTAAGGGAAGGAGCGACGTTTGACTTTTTCAAACTAAAATTGGTTGGAATTTAGATTGGATGCCATGTCGCGTTTGGAGAGCCCCTGATGCGCCTAAACAGTGGAAACCCCCCACAAGTGACACCATTTTGGAAACTAGACCCCCTAAGGTACTTATCTAGATCTGTTGTGAACACTTTGAACCCTCAAGTGTTTCACAAAAGTTTATAAAGCCTGGGTGTGAAAAAAAAAAAAAATTTTCCACAAAAATGATTTTTTAGTCCCAAATTTTTGAATTTTCCCAAGGAAATTGGACCCCAAAAGTTGTTGTCCAATTTGTCCTGAGTACGCTGATACCCCATATGTGGGGGGGAAACTGTTTGGGCGCACGGCAGGGCTTGGAAAGGAAGTAGTAACGTTTTGGAATGCAGACGTTAATGGGGGTCATGTTCCGTTTGCAGTGCCCCAGATGAGCCTAAACAGTGGAAACCCCCCACAAGTGACCCCATTTTGGAAACTAGACCCCCTAAGGAACTTATCTAGATCTTTGGTGAGCACTTTGAACCCCCAAGTGCTTCACACAAGTTTATAATGCCCGGGCATGAAAATAAAAAATCCTATTTTTTTCCCACAAAAATTATCTTTTAGTCACTAATTTTTTATTTTCCCAAGGGTAACAGGAGAAATGGACCACATAAGTTGTTGTACAATTTTCCTGAGTACGCTGATACCCCATATGTGGGGGGGAACCACTGTTTGGGCGCACGGCAGAGCTCGGAATGGAAGGAGCACCATTTGACTTTTTCCAACCAAAATTGGCTGGAATTGAGTTTGGATGCCATGTTGCATTTGGAGAGCCCCTGATGTGCCTAAACAGTGGAAACCCCCCACAAATGACCCCATTTGGGAAACTAGACCCCCTAAGGAACTTATCTAGATTTTTGATGAGCAATTTGAACCCCCAAGTGCTTCACACAAGTTTATAACGTAGAGCTGTAAAATTTAAAAATCATATTTTTTCCACAAAAATGATCTTTTCACCCCAATTTTTATTTTTCCAAGGGTAACAAGACTCCAAAAGTTATTGTGCAATTTGTCCTGAGTGCGCTGATACCCCATATGTGGGGGTAAACCACTGTTTGGGTGCATGGCAGAGTTTGGAAGGGAAGGAGCGCCGTCTGACTTTTTCAACGCAGAATTGGCTGGACGCCATGTCGTGTTTGGAGAGCTCCTGATCTGCCTAAACAGTGGAAACCCCCATAAATGACACCATTTTGGAAACTAGACCCCTCAAGGAACTTATCTAGATGTGTGGTGAGAACTTTGAACCCCCAGGTGTTTCACTAAAGTTTATAACGTACAGCCGTAAAATAAAAACTCTTTTTTTTTTTTTACAAAAATGATTTTTTCACCCCCAATATTTTATTTTCACAAGGGTAACAGAAGAAATTGGAACCCAAAAGTTGTTGTCCAATTTGTCCTGAGTACACTGATACCCAATATGTGGGCGAAAACTACTGTATGGGCACACGTCGGGGCTCGGAAGGGAAGTAGTGACGTTTTGGATTGCAGACTTTGATGGAATGGTCTGGGGGCGTCATGTCACATTTGGAGAGCCCCTGATGCACCTAAACAGTGGAAACCCCCCACAAGTGACCCCATTTTGGCAAATAGACCCCACAAGGAACTTATCTAGATGTGTGGTGAGCACTTTGAACCCCGAAGTGCTTCACAGAAGTTTATAACGCACAGCCGTAAAAATAAAAAATCCTTTTTTTTTACAAAAATGATTTTTTCGCCCCCAATATTTTATTTTCACAAGGGTAACAGGAGAAATTGGACCCCAAAAGTTGTTGTCCAATTTGTCCTGAGTACCTGATACCCAATATGTGGGAGAAAACTACTGTATGGGCGCACGTCAGGGCTCGGAAGGGAAGTAGTGACGTTTTGGATTGCAGACTTTGATGGAATGGTCTGGGTGCGTCATGTCGCATTTGGAGAGCCCCTGATGCGCCTAAACAGTGGAAACCCCCCACAAGTGACCCCATTTTGGAAAATAGACCCCACAAGGAACTTATCTAGATGTGTGGTGAGCACTTTGAACCCCGAAGTGCTTCACAGAAGTTTATAACGTAGAGCTGTAAAATTTAAAAATCATATTTTTTTCCACAAAAATGATCTTTTCACCCCAATTTTTATTTTTCCAAGGGTAAC
>JARQOD010006893.1:0-41063 GCA_033576555.1 Oophaga sylvatica | reverse complement strand
CCCAAAAAATTGATCCCGGAACCCTGATGGGAAGGTGACTCCCTTTTATAAGCCCAGTCATAACACTATTCCAATCCTCACAATCTTCAAAATCTTCACTGGACAGACCAGCACCGCTTGTAACCACCAGAGGGAGCCTCTGCTCAGAACTCATCCCAAGACCACTCCAAAAATTATGGACATTATTCAGCAAGCACAGGCTGCCTTTGCAATCCATTCGCCACTGGCATGAAGTGATCGAAGGATGTTGATGGGTAGCCTGGCAGAAGGTGCTCAACAAAGGTCCCAGGTCTGCCATGTACATGAGCCTCTTAGTAGCCTGTGAGTGGTAAGGTGCAGCTTGTGGGCAATCAAGTGATTACATTATTATAGAAAAATGCTTCAAGGGAACTGTCCTAGTCCCAATAGACTTTCCAAATTTTCTTTCACCCTTTTTATATTCTAACAACCCCCATTTTTTACTTTTGCGACCCTTCAATAACTGCAATATCAAGTTTTAAATTTACCATCACGTTATGTAAATCGGCGAGGGATGCGTCCAGGAGACGTTGTTTTTACTGTGTTAACAATATTTACATTTAAATAAATACATCCTCATCATGGAAATTGTAACAGCAAGACGCAAAAGTCCTGGAATTAGGGGAATCATTCACAGTCACAAGATACCTTGGTACGGTCTATAGACCTAAATTATTTCATCGTAACCAACTCTGTAGTTATATAACAAAATAAAACCCTTTTAATGGTTTCACTATGTAACAAATTTTTATTTATTTTTTGTTCTGGGTCCAAAGGTTTGTTTTCCTAACCCGTTATGCCTAAAAAAAAAATAAAAAATAGTTGTTGTTCCACAAAAACTTTGCTTTTGTGATCAGGACAATGAAATTTGAAATTTGTCTGTTTTCGGGAAAATTCTCGATTTTTTTTCAATATGGAGTAGTCTTCTAGAATATTGTTTAACTGCTAGAATTGTGCAGAAGTTTCTACAATTTTTCCAGAATTAAACTGGAAGTGTCTAGAACTTTTAGAACTTTCTAGAACGTCTCAGACTGTTCAATAGTAGTCATACAAGTACCTCATTTCACATGCGAATATTGCAAGAAAACTCTTGAAGGTAAGGTGAATAATTGCTGCTCGTTTACATGGCAGTGCTTTATTTTGTAGAATCTCAATGATTTAGATAGAGTACAGTTTAACCCCTTACTGCCCACGGACGGAATAGTACGTCCGTGGCCAGTATCCCCCCGATTTGATGAGGGCTCCGGCAGTGAGCCTGCATCAAAGCCGGGACATGTCAGCTGTTTTGAACAGCTGACATATGCCCGCAATAGGCACGAGTGGAATAGCGAATATGAACACCGCTGACCCCCGTCATGTGATCGGGGGTCATCGGTGCATCGGCATAACAATCAGAGGTCTCCTTGAGACCTCTAAGGCTGTTATGCCGGATTGCTATGAGCACAACCCTGTGGTCTGCGCTCATAGCAATGCAGTAATTCTGCTACATAAAGGTGATCTGAGCATCACCTCTATGTAGCAGAGGCGATCGAGCTATGGCATCTTCTAGACTCCCATGGGGACGATTGAAGCATACTAAAAGTAAAAACAAATGTTTTAAAAAAAAAAAGTTCAAATCACCCCATTTTCGCCCCATTCAAAATAAAACAATAAAAAAAAATCAAACATACACATATTTGATATCACCGTGTTCAGAATCGTCTGATCTATCAATAAAAAAAAGGATTAACCTGATCGCTAAACGGCGTAGCGACAAAAAAAGTCAAAACGCCAGTATTACCTTTTTTTGGTCACTGCGACATTGCATTAAAATGCAATAACGGGCGATCAAAAGAACGTATCTGCATAAAAGTGGTGTCATTAAAAACGTCAGCTCGGTAACGCAAAAAATAAGCCCTCACTCAACCGGAGATCACGCAATTTTTTTTAGCAAACTTAGATAAAGGAGAACCTAGACATGTTTGGTGTCTATGAACTTATAATGACCTGGAGAATCATAATGGCAGGTCAGTTTTAGCATTTAGTGAACTTAGCAAAAAAGCCAAACAAAAAACAAGTGTAGGATTGCACTTTTTTTGAAATTTCACTGCACCTGAAATTTTTTTCCTGTTTTCGAGTACAAGACATGCTAAAACCAATTGAGTCTTTCAAAATTACAACTCGTCCCACAAAAAGTAAGCCCTCACATGGCCATATTGATGGAAAAACCTCTGAAGGTGCTGATGCCACCACTGCATATCAAGTTAGGCCTCATCAAGCAATTTGTCACGGCTCCTGACAAGGAGTCAGCTGCTTTCAAGTACCTCCAAGATCTCTTTCCAAAGCTGTTCGAGGCAAAGGTCAAGGCTGGTATCTTCTTCGGACCACAGATCAAGAAGATCATAGAATGTGACGAGTTCGCCAGGCTGCTGAACAGGACAGAGAAAACAGCTTGGAATAGTTTCGTTGCAGTGGTTCATGGCTCCCTGGGTAATCACTAGGCTAAAAACTATGTGCAGCTGGTTCAGACTCTCATAAAGAATTACGCCATAATGGGATGCAGAATGTCTCTCAAAGTCCATATCCTTGACGCTCATCTTGACAAGTTCAAGGAGAACATGGACGCTTACTCAGAGGAACAAGGCGAGCGCTTTCATCAAGATATATTGGACTTTGAACGTCATTACCAAGGACAGTATAACGAAAACATGATGGGGGACTACATTTGGGGCTTCTTCGATTAAGCGATTTGCTGTACACTCACAAATCTAGAAAAACTACTCATTTCTGAACCTTTTTGAGTGAGTTTTGATTGTCTATCTATTTACCATGCAAGTGTTGTTTTTTATTAGATCACATGAACGAAAATATAATAATTTCCTTTTTTTTGACACAATAAATACAAAATTTTCTGGCCTGTGGTCATAAAATCAAAGTTTGTGCTGAATGTAGTAGTTTTTCCATAGTCTTTAAACATAAGCAGTTGAAATATTACACTTGGAAGCAAGGAACAAAAATTGTGTTACAAAACAAAAGTGAAAAACCACCATCACCCAAATGGACAACACACAGAAAAGAGCCAGGGCCATGCCCGACTCTGCTCAGCTTACTGTACCCTGCCTGCCTTGCAGTGGAGGTTGACACCCATTATATATACAGTACAGACCAAAAGTTTGGACACACCTCATTAAAAGATTTTTCTGTATTTTCATGACTATGAAAATTGTAAATTCATACTGAAGGCATCAAAACTATGAAATAACACATGTGGAATTATATACTTAACAAAAAAGTGTGTAACAACTGAAATTATGTCTTACAGTGCCTACAAGTAGTATTCAACCCCCTGCAGATTTAGCTGGTTTGATAAGATGCAAATAAGTTAGAGCCTTCAAACTGCAAACGAGAGTAGGATTTATTAACAGAAGCATAAATCTTACAAAACAAAAAGTTATGTTGCTCAGTTGAATTTTAATAAATTTTAAACATAAAAGTGTGGGTCAATTATTATACAACCCCTATGTTTAATATTTTGTGGAATAACCCTTGTTTGCAATTACAGCTAATAATCGTCTTTTATAAGACCTGATCAGGCCGGCACAGGTCTGTGGAGTTATCTTGGCCCACTCCTCCATGCAGATCTTCTCCAAGTTATCTAGGTTCTTTGGGTGTCTCATGTGGACTTTAATCTTGAGCTCCTTCCACAAGTTTTCAATTGGGTTAAGGTCAGGAGACTGACTAGGCCACTCCAACACCTTGACTTTTTCCCTCTTGAACCAGGCCTTGGTTTTCTTGGCTGTGTGCTTTGGGTCGTTGTCTTGTTGGAAGATGAAATTACGACCCTTCTTAAGATCCTTGATGGAGGAGAGGAGGTTCTTGACCAAAATCTCCAGGTAGGCCGTGCTAACCATCCTCCCATGGATGCGGACCAGATGGCGAGGCCCCTTGGCTGAGAAACAGCCCCACAGCATGATGCTGCCACCACCATGCTTCACTGTAGGGATGGTATTCTTGGGGTCGTATGCAGTGCCATCCAGTCTCCAAACGTCACGTGTGTGGTTGGCACCAAAGATCTCGATCTTGGTCTCATCAGACCATAGAACCTTGAACCAGTCTGTCTCAGAATCCTCCAAGTGATCATGAGCAAACTGTAGATGAGCCTTGACATGACGCTTTGAAAGTAAAGGTACCTTACGGGCTCGTCTGGAACGGAGACCATTGCGGTGGAGTACGTTACTTATGGTATTGACTGAAACCAATGTCCCCACTGCCATGAGATCTTCCCGGAGCTCCTTCCTTGTTGTCCTTGGGTTAGCCTTGACTCTTCGGACAAGCCTGGCCTCGGCACGGGAGGAAACTTTCAAAGGCTGTCCAGGCCGTGGAAGGCTAACAGTAGTTCCATAAGCCTTCCACTTACGGATGATGCTCCCAACAGTGGAGACAGGTAGGGCCAACTCCTTGGAAAGGGTTTTGTACCCCTTGCCAGGCTTGTGACCCTCCACGATCTTGTCTCTGATGGCCTTGCAATGCTCCTTTGTCTTTCCCATGTTGACCATGTATGAGTGCTGTTCACAAGTTTGGGGAGGGTCTTAAATAGTCAGAAAAGGCTGGCAAAAGAGATCATTAATCCACACATGTGAAGCTCATTATTCTTGGTGCCTGAACTACTTCTTAATACTTTAGGGGGACCAAACAGAATTCTTGTGGTTTGAGGGGTTGAATAATAAATGACACTCTGAATTAACTTTTAACGTTTTTTTAAAAAAAAAAAAAAAATTAAAACAAAAATTTTTGCTGCAGTGCATTTCCCACTTCCAGGCTGATCTACAGTACAAATGTCACAATGCCAAGTTAATTCCGCATGTGTCAACCAGCTAAATCTGCAGGGGGTTGAATACTACTTGTAGGCACTGTATATCTAGGTTTTTCAAAGTAGCCACCTTTTGCTTTGATGACTGCTTTGCACACTCTTGGCATTCTCTTGATGAGCTTCAAGAGGTAGTCACCGGAAATGGTCTTCCAACAATCTTGAATGAGTTCCCAGAGAAGCTTAGCACTTGTTGGCCCTTTTGCCTTCACTCTGCGGTCCAGCTCACCCCAAACCATCTCGATTGGGTTCAGGTCTGGTGACTGTGGAGGCCAGATCATCTGCCGTAGCACCCCACCACTCTCCTTCTTGGTCAAATATCCCTTGCACAGCCTGGAGGTGTGTTTGGGGTCATTGTCCTGTTGAAAAATAAATGATGGTCCAACTAAATGCAAACCGGATGTAATAGCATGCCGCTGCAAGATGCTGTGGTAGCCATGCTGGTTCAGTATGCCTTCAATTTTGAATAAATCCCCAACAGTGTCACCAGCAAAGCAACATCACACCTCCTCCTCCATGCTTCACGGTGGGAACCAGGCATGTAGAGTCCATCCGTTCACCTTTTCTGCGTCGCACAAAGACACGGTGGTTGGAACCAAAGATCTCAAATTTGGACGCATCAGACCAAAGCACAGATTTCCACTGGTCTAATGTCCATTCCTTGTGTTCTTTAGCCCAAACAAGTCTCTTCTGCTTGTTGCCTGTCCTTAGCAGTGGTTTCCTAGCAGCTATTTTACCATGAAGGCCTGCTGCACAAAGTCTCCTCCTAACAGTTGTTGTAGAGATGTGTCTGCTGCTAGAACTCTGTGTGGCATTGACTTGGTCTCTAATCTGAGCTGCTGTAAGCCTGCGATTTCTGAGGCTGGTGACTCGGATAAACTTATCCTCAGAAGCAGAGGTGACTCTTGGTCTTCCTTACCTAGGGCGGTCCTCATGTGAGCCAGTTTCTTTTGTAGCGCTTGATGGTTTTTGCAACTGCACTTGGGGACACTTTCAAAGTTTTCCCAATTTTTCGGACTGACTGACCTTGATTTCTTAAAGGGATATTTGACCAAGAAGGAGAGTGATGGGTTGCTACGCCAGATGACCTGGCCTCCACAGTCACCAGACCTGAACCCAATCGAGATGGTTTGGGGTGAGCTGGAACGCAGAGTGAAGGCAAAAGGGCCAACAAGTGCTAAGCATCTCTGGGAACTCATTCAAGATTGTTAGAAGACCATTTCCGGTGACTACCTCTTGAAGCTCATCAAGAGAATGCCAAGAGTGAGCAAAGCAGTCATCAAAGCAAAAGGTGGCTACTTTGAAGAATCTAGAATATAAGACATATTTTCAGTTGTTTCACACTTTTTTGTTAAGTATATAATTCCACATGTGTTAATTAGTGTTGAGCGATACTGCTCGATATCTAAAAATATCGTATCGGAATGGTATCGCCGATATCACTAAATATCGTTGATATCCGATTCCGACACCGGAAGTCCCATGTAAGTCTATGGGAACAAAATATCGCAACAAAAAAAACCCTTTCTTTCGTTGTAAACACAAAATATACACACATAGAATACATATATATATATATATACATGACATTGTGACATATATATATATACATATATTTATAGTTTATACACTTCTACATAGTAAAATAGACTCTGATTCAATTGCCGGGTAAAGCCGTGACATACCCCATAGAAGTCGACGGGCTCGGTGCCGAGTACCCCCAAAACCTCTGGCTCTGTGCGACTCAACTTGGGCGTCACGAACAGGATTCTGTAGCTCGCTATAAGCGAGTCCTGTGTGCCTGAATTGAACTGGTTTTGTGCTTGAGAATTGCTAAAATCATCAGAGAATGTATTTGCCATTTTTCCGCTATATCTGCGTCACGACGAGGCACTGGTGAAGAAGAAGGGCGTGCTCTTCGTGGGTGTACACTCACTCAGTGGCGCGAAAACGATGGCCAACCACTCTAAATGGTACTGCAATGTAAGATCGTGCCCACAGCTCTTCAGTTCCGCCTCCTCATCCTCCTCAGTGTGCGGAAACTAACACGAAGGTCCCGCCTCCCTACAAAAGAGGGGCCCTCTCCAGATGCTAATGACACATGTGACTTGGCAGAGATGGCTAATGGACACGAGCAGAAGTGTGAAGGATGGAGCAGTCAGAGCTCTCCCCCCACGGAAGCGACCCGATCGCCACGGAACCACCGTTGGGCATCCGGCCTGGAAACCCTCCTACGCTGCAAGAAGCGGAGGATACCCTAAGAGGCCTGGCCCGGCACCGGGAGGAGGTCGCCAGGATGGAAGCCAGCTGGCGTGCCCTAAAACTAAACTTGGAGCGGCGCCAATCCCTCTTACCTGAAGTGTCTGTACCGGAAGGTGAGGCACCCGTTCTAGTAGAGGAGTCCGTGCGGGCATCCCAGCCCTTGCAATGTGATCCGGTTGACGTTGTCGCAGTGGAGGCACCCGTTCGTGCAAAAAACTCTGCACCGGCAGCACCCCAGATCCCGCTGTCTGCCCCCGTCGCTGAGACAGAAGAAGCGACACCCGTCCTCATGGAGGAGGCCGCGCAGGCACCAGAGCACTACCTGCCTGTACCGGAGCCCCGACTGTCATCTGTTCCAGAGCCGGCTGCTTCCTCCGCAGGTGAGCGCCGCCAGGACTGGGGGGCGCCAGGAGAGCTGCCGCAAACCGGGCATCGTAAGCTGGCATTTGATGGTGGAGACATGGAGCAGCTGGTGGAGGAGAATTACAACCGGCGTCAGGAGGAAGAGTGGAGACGTTGGAAGCGGGAAGCAGAGCGACAAAGGGAGCAGCGAGAATCCCAAAAGCTTCGGCAACGTCAACTGGAGAAGGACCGGGCAGATAAGGACCAGATGAGAAAAGATAAAGGAACCCTGTGGGAGCCGCGGCGTAAGGGTGCAGTACGGAGCTTTAAATTGAAAGGTGGTTGGGGCTTCATCCAGGAGCCTGGACTTTATTTAGAAGTCTTTGTGACCCGGCGGGACGTGGAGACTCACCTCCCAGAAGGACACCCAGGGAGGGACCTGTTGCCAGGAGACTTGGTGACTTACACCCGACACGGGGGTTACAATGGATGGTACGCCCTAAATGTTACCAGGTGCGACCCCTACTCCCCAGAGTGTCAGGAACCTGTGAGACCCTCGGAGCCTTCAGCCTCCCACATCCAGGCCTCTGCACAAGTGCCCACCCCACGCCGTAAATCTCCCCAGCCTCCCTCAGTGGTCTCCTCAGCAGCCCCAGCTATGGACATGATAACTATAGCTGGCCCGTACCCGGCGCCTGTTAGGCCCCCTGGGGTTCGTTCAGTCCGTGACATAGGGCTCCAGACCCGGAGGGAGATGAAAGAGGTGGCCACACAAACACAGATAGCGGGTCACGACTTGACTGTACAGGCCACACGACGTCATCAGGTCCTGGTGGTCCATGGTGTCTCGGATGTTTGGCAAGCATCAGAACAGTACCAGGTGGTACCTGGAACACCCCTGCCAAAGAATTATAAATAACCCGGACAGGGTCCCTGTATGTAAATAGTTAAATTGTTGATGTACCCGGACGGGTGAATGTTCATAACAAATTTTTTTAATTTAATAAAAAACACAACACAGTTTTCATTACTTTTATTACAGTCTCATCCTGCGACGCCATCGATCTCCTGTAAAAAAATGAAAAAAAAAAACAGCAGTATACCACCTGTCCGACGCAGTCCATAGTAACGAGTGTCCCACGACGATCCAGCTCTGCTACATCAGAATGACAGGCAGAGCCTGTCATCCCGGCGCAGCACAGCTGATTACCTGCTTCCCCGGCGGTGACGTCATCGGACTGGTTTACGGCCGGGATTACCCTGCAGTCACTGCAGTTATCGTGAAAAACTGCATGTGACCGCCAGGGAGAAGATAATGGCGGCCATCAAGCAGTCCAGGACGTGACCGCCGGAGATCTTCTGCCAGGTAAGTGCCGCTGACTCCTGACAGACCCGACCGACGGACACTCACAGTGACAGTGACAAATCCGATTCCGGTATCCGATATGACGAAAATATCGGTACTCGGAATCGAAAGCCCGATACAGCTAATATCGGCCGATACCCGATATTTGCAGTATCGTATCGCTCAACACTAGTGTTAATTCATAGTTTTGATGCCTTCAGTGTGAATGTACAATTTTCATAGTCATAAAAATACAGAAAACTCTTTAAATGAGAAGGTGGTCCAAACTTTTGGTCTGTACTGTGTATATATATATATATATATATATATATATATATATCACTTCTAGTGAGTCATGGGATGATGGTCTGTGTATCAAAATGGCTATAAGATCTATCTATATGCAATAAGGCCCCAGGTTGATAAAGTGCAAAATAGAGTAGTGTGCATGAATGGTCTCATGCATGGAAGTCTGACAAATTCAAAATAGGGGCTCTCTCTTAAATTGCCCCTGCCTACCAGCGGAGGTTGGCACCCTGTGTAAGCACAAATGACGCCCCCGCTCCCGATGCTTGACCCTTCTTTTTCTAATTACATAATCAGTGAAGGGATAATAACCATTTTGACAGATAAGGATACATCAATATGAAAGAGGATATGTTAAATTCATCCAAATATAGGAAAAAAAAAGTTCAATCTACCAAATTGGCAATAGGCAGAGCATACAGTGATTTTTATAAAAACAGTGAACATCATTATAATGATATTAGTCACATCATCAGCACTGTATAGTAGCATTCCTATGGCGATATGTTCTTATTAATTATCAACATAGAGATACTAAAAAGTCTTGTCTCTGTTTCATATTGAAAATGATCATTGTGGTACCACCATTTATATTACCTTAGGCATTAATATCAATAATAGAAAAGTGTTTTGCCATGGACCTGCTGAAAAGTGAGCATGGGAACTGTGGGAGTTTAGTTTGCAGAAGAAGAGAGCACCTCACATGCGCCATAATGAACCAGCACAATTCTATCAGGGACAATTTGGAAAAACATTGGGTAACTGAAATACCCCTTTAATGTAGCGGTTAAAGAGGCTGACACTCCCAGGCTCCCTGATTTTTAAGCAAGCAAGATTTATTTTTCTTACTAAAAAGTGCATCTTATAGTCCCAAAAATATGATAAATATATTTTTGAGACTATAAGATGCACTTTTTAGCAAGAAAAAAAATCTTGCTAAAAAGTGTCTGTGTCGTATTGTATATTAAACAGTATTGTGTGTGTATATACAGTTACAATACAGTGGTGAAGAACACTTCCGGTTCCAGCGCTGTGATGCGAGGGAGGTGAGAAGCTCTGGCTAGCCATTGCAGTAAATCTCACAAAAAACGACAAGGAGACTCCCCAAGAAGGTGTGAAAACAGCTGATAACCTTTCCAAGGGGCAATGCATGGAGCGGTATCTCCTCAGGAGTGGGGACACACCTAGCAGAGTTGTGACAGTGTCCAGAGTGGGGAGGTGTACAGTCTCAAGATGGCGCTGGCAGAGAGGGGAGAGGAGGGAGCTGAAGGGGAGAACGCTGACAGACAGAGGAGTAGAAGCGCTGTACCTGATAATGAATCACAGAGGCTGAGTGAGAGAGAGATCAACTATTCCAGACTGGCCAGAGAAGTAGCAGATCACTTGGCTGCAGAGGTCAGAGAAGCTCTTAAGGTTACCGTGAATGAGGCGTTAGCAGGATTACAGGAGGATATAGAGCATCAGAATGTCCGGCTGGCTGAGGCAGAACAGAGGGTGTCCGACGCTGAAGATACACTGGCACGGCTGGAGAGCAGATTTAAAGAATTAGGCACGAGCACCCAGATGATGAAAGAAAAATTTGATGACCTGGAAAACATGTCAAGGAGGAGCAATCTGAGAGTGGTGGGACTGCCGGAATCAGTGATGTCAAGCCAGCTGGATGCAATCTGTGAGTAAGGGCTTCCACAGGCCCTGTGCTATGATTTGGTAGCTGAGGAGAGCAGGTAAAAACGGCAATACACCAGAGAAGTTGGAATCTCCTGGATTGCAGTACCCTGACTAACCACCACAACTAAAGGCAGCCGTGGAGCGTTCCTACATTGGTCCTAGATGCCTCGTCACAGCCTGAGAGGTTAACTACACCTAAAGATAGAAAGAGGAAAGCTATCTGCCCCGGAGCAGATCCCCAAAGAACATAGGAAGCCCCCAAACATGTAATGGCGGTTAGACAAGAGGAAATACAGACACAGACAGAAAATAGTAAGAGCAAACGTTGGGGCCCAATCTTCCTAGAAAGAAAAAGAATAGGTAGGACACTTACTGCAATCCAAAAAAACCCTAAAAAATACCAACTCTACTAATTGCAAAAACACCTGAGATCACACGACCTCTACCACCTAAATTAGTTCTCTGGTGTAACAAAACTAAGCCGCAGCCACTGAAAAAACTGGAAAAGGCAAATGAACAAATAACAGTGGCTCAGATAAACTGAGAGGAGCACAAGCCCCTGGAGGGGACCTGGCTGACCTCCACAGAAGTGCAGGGAACAATGCAAAAAGCAAGCACAAAAATAAAAGCAGAAAATATCTTATCTGAGAGCAGGAGAAGAGGCAAGATACAGCAAGCTTCCAAGTGAACCAGGAACCACAGTTGAGAAAAGAACAATTGATCACCAGCAACCATGATGGGAGGGAACCTCCCTTATATAAGACCAGTCTGTAACTCCTGATTGCCAATCCTCATTGAATGGTTCAGCACTGTTTGTAACCACCAGAGGGAGCTTCTGCTCAGAATTCATTTCTAACACATTCACAACAGTACCCCCCCCCTTGAGGAGGGGTCACCGAACCCTCATTTGGGCAACCAGGTCGGTAGGGATGAGCTCTGTGATACGCACGGATCAGTCTCCTAGCATGGATGTCCGAAGCAAACACCCAAGAATTGTCCTCCTGACCATAACCTCTCCACTTAACCAAATACTGGAGTTTCCGTCTAGAAAAACGAGAATCCAATATTTTCTCAACCACATACTCCAGATTGCCCTCAACCAAAACAGGGTCAGGAGGCGCAGCCATAGGAACCACTGGCTCGACAAACCTCTTCAATAAGGACTTGTGGAACACGTTATCGATCTTAAATGTCCCTGGAAGAAGTAAACGAAAGGAAACAGGATTAAGAATCTCCATGATCTTATAAGGTCCAATGAACCTAGGCTTAAACTTAGGAGATGCAACTCTCATAGAGATATTTCTTGAGGACAACCAGACCAAGTCCCCCACTTCAAACCGAGGACCATCAGTCCTATGCTGGTTGGCAAACCGCTGGGCCCCTCTCTGAGAGAGGGACAACCTCTCCACTACCTGGTCCCAAATCTGCTGCATACGCTCCACAACAGAGTCAACACCTGGACAGACAGAAGCCTCCGTCTGTCCCGAAGAAAATCGAGGGTGAAACCCAAAATTGCAGAAAAATGGAGACTTCAAAGTGGCAGAGCTAGCCCTATTATTAAGAGCAAACTCAGCCAAAGGCAAAAAGAGACCCAGTCATCTTGATCAGCAGACACAAAGCATCTCAGATAAGTCTCCAATGTCTGGTTTGTTCTCTCAGTTTGTCCATTGGTCTGAGGATGAAAAGCCGAGGAGAAAGACAATTGAACACCAAGTTTAGAACAAAAAGTCCTCCAAAATCTGGAAACAAACTGGACTCCTCTGTCAGACACAATGTTCTCAGGAATGCCGTGTAACCGAACCACGTGCTGAAGGAACAAAGGCACAAATTCCCTGACGTCACGAGACAAAGTAGGCCACCAAAAGGACCGACTAACCAAGTCTCTGGTACCAAAAATTCCGGATGACCGGCCAACGCGGAACAATGAATCTCAGACATCACACCTTTTTCCACCGGTTTGGGACAAACAATTTCCCAATAGGGCAGCGCTCGGGTTTATCCTCCTGACACCCTTCCAGAGCCAGTCTCAAATTGGGCGAGATGGCGGAAAGAACTACACACCCTCTTTCAAAATAACAGCAGGATCAGATAACTCAGGAGAGTCCGCAAGGAAACTCCTCGAGAGGGCATCCGCCTTAACATTCTTAGTGCCAGGAAGAAAGGAAACCACAAAATTAAAACGTGTGAAAAACAAGGCCCACCTGGCCTGTCTAGGATTAAGTCGCTTGGCTGATTCCAGATAAACCAGATTCTTATGGTCCGTGAGGACCACCACCTGATGTTTGGCTCCCTCCAGCCAATGTCTCCACTCTTCAAAAGCCCACTTCATGGCCAATAACTCCCGATTACCCACGTCATAATTACGTTCAGTTGGAGAAAATTTTCAAGAGAAAAAGGCACAAGGGTTACTTTTAGAGGTCTCTGGATCTCTTTGGGACAAAACGGCACCTGCCCCAATTTCAGAGGCCTCAACCTCCACCTGAAATGGCAGAGAAACATCAGGCTGCCGTACAACAGGAGCAGAAGTGAATCTCTGTTTAACTTCCTGAAACGCAGAGACTGCCTCAGGAGGCCAATTCACCACATCAGAACCCTTTTTGGTCAAATCAGTCAATGGTTTAACAATAACAGAGAAATTACAAATAAATTTACGATAAAAATTGGCAAAACCCAAGAATCTCTGAAGAGCCTTTAATGAAGTAGGTTGGAGCCAATCACAGATGGCCTGAACCTTGACCGGGTCCATTTCAATAACAGATGGGGACAAAATGAATCCCAGAAATGAGATCCTCTGTACGCCAAAAAGACACTTTGATCCCTTCACATACAGAGCATTCTCTCTCAAAATCTGGAACACAGTCCGAACATGTTTCACATAAGAGTCTCAGTCATTGGAAAAAATCAAGATATCATCCAAATAAACAATCAGAAATGTATCCACAAAATCCCTGAAAATGTCATTCATGAAGGACTGGAAGACGGAAGGAGCATTAGTGAGCCCAAAGGGCATCACTAGGTACTCAAAATGCCCCTCTGGGTATTAAACGCCGTCTTCTATTCATCCCCGTGCTTAATGCGAATAAGGTTATACGCCCCCCTGAGGTCAAGCTTGGTAAACCAACTAGAACTTTTCACTCTGGAAAACAGGTCAGAAATCAATCGGATATTGATACTTCACAGTGATCTTATTCAAGAGATGATAATCAATACACGGCCTCAATGAACCATCCTTTTTGGCCACAAAGAAAAAACCGGCGCCTAAGGGTGAAGAGGATGGTCTGATATGACCCTTCTCCAATGACTCCTTGATATAAGATCGCATAGCATCGTGTTCAGGTACAGACAAGTTAAAAAGGCGACCTTTAGGAAATTTACCACCAGGCACTAATTCAATAGCGCAATCATAGCCCCTGTGAGGGGCAAGGATGCAGATTTACTTTCACTAAATACATCCGAAAAATCAGTCAAAAAGTCAGGAACATCCTGAGACTGGGGAGAGGCAGAAAAAACAGAAGTGTCAGTATTAACACATTGGCAGCCCCAACTGGTCACAAACACAGATTTCCAATCCAAAACAGGATTATGAGACTGTAACCAAGGGAAACCTAGTACAGTAATGTCATGCAGATTATGCAGCACCAGAAATTTGCAACTCTCCTGATGATCTGATTCAACCCTCATTATCACCTGAGTAGAAAACTGGGGTTTATTCTCCGCCAAAGGGGTAGAATCAATGCCCAGTAGGGGAATAGACTTCCGCAGGGGTATCATGGGAAACCCACAACGTTTGGCAAAGTCAAAATCCATCAGGTTAATAGCTGCTCCTGAATCAACAAAAGCCTGAGCAGAAAATGTGGACAGGGAGCAAATCAGGGTAACAGTCAACAGAAATTTAGTCTGAACACTACCCAAGACAACTGAGCGTGCAAAACGTCTTCCCCGCTTAGGGCAGACAGAAATAGCATGGGAAGCGTCACCACAGTAGAAACACAACCCATTGTGCTTTTGAAACTCATGATGCTGAGCCCCAGAAGTCACTACATCACACTGCATGGGCCCAGGAGCTGGCTCACAAGGCAACACCATCTCACGCATACCTCTGCGCTCACGCAAACGTCTGTCAATTTGAATAGCCAATGACATAGAATCATTGAGACCAGAGGGGACAGGGAATCCCACCATAACATCCTTTACATTCTCTGACAGCCCCTTCCGAAAAAGGGCTGCCAAAGCATCATCATTCCATTTGGTCAGGACTGCCCACTTTCGGAATTTCTGACAATACAACTCAGCGTCTTCAAGACCCTGATTTAATGCCAAAAAGGTTTTTTCAGCTTGATCAGTGACATTAGGTTCATCGTACAATAACCCCAGAGCCAGAAAAAAATACATCATTATCATTCAAAACAGGATCCCCAGGTGTCAGGGAAAAAGCCCAATCCTGAGGATCGCCGCGCAGGAGAGAGATGACAATTTGAACCTGCTGTGCTGCGCTCCCCGAGGACTTAGGTTTTAAGGCAAAAAAAAACTTACAGTTATTTTTGAAATTCAGAAATTTAGCCCGATCCACCAAAAACAAATCTGACATGGAATCCTAGGTTCCACACACCGGCAACCTAGCAAGATAGGTAGCAATACTCCGAACCTCAGTGGCAAGCTGATCCACACGGCCAGACAACTGTGCAAACTCCATTGAGAGAAAGAAAAATCCTCAGCACCCAGAGAAAAAGAGGGAAAAAAATGCAACAAACAGAAAAAAAAATCTCTGACAACTCTGACAACTTTTTTTTCTTTCCACACTATTTTTCCCTTCTGTGAGTGCCATATAATTTTCAGTTTGGGCCGGTGATACTGTTATGTTTAGGTAGCTGAGGAGAACAAGCAAAAACGGCAATACACCAGAGAGGCTGGGACCTATTGGATTGCAGTAACCTGAACTAACCACACAACTAGAGGTAGCCGTGGAGCGTTCCCACGTTGATCCTAGATGCCTCATCACAGCCTGAGAGACAACTACACCCAAAGGCAGAAAGATGAAAGCTATCTGCCCCGGAGCAGATCCCCAAAGAAAATAGGAAGCCCCCAAACATGTAATGGCGGTTAGACAAGAAGAAGCACGGACACAGACAGAAAATAGAATGAGCAAACGCTGGGGCCCAATCTGTCTAGACAGAAAAGAACAGGAAAGAATTCTGACTGCAATCCAACAAAAAAAACTAAAAAAATACCAACTCTTCTGATTGCAAAAACACCTGAGATCACACGATCTCCACCACCTAAATCAGATCTCTGGTGTAACAAAACTAAGCCGCAGCCACTGAAAAAATAGGAAAAAGCAAATGAACAAATAACAGTGGCTACAGATAAACTGAGAGGAGCACAGGCCCCAGGAGGGGACCCGGCTGACCTCCACAAAAGTGCAGAAAATTATGCAAAAAGCAAGCACAAAAAGAAAAGCAGAAAATATCTTATCTGAAAGCAGCAGATGCATGCAAGACTCCAGCAAACTTCCAAATGAACCAGGAACCACAATTGAGACAAGAACAATTGATCACTGGCAACCATCATGGGAGGGAACCTCCCTTATATCAGTCCAGTCAGTGATCCCAGATTGCCATTCCTCGCTGTAAGGTTCAGTACTGTCTGAAGCCACCAGAGGGAGCCTCTGCTCAGAAACCATCTCTAGCACATTCATAACAGAGGAGGCTCCGTTTCTATCAGATCATCTTCAGATAGACTGGATCCAGAATCAGAGCGGAGTCAAGCGGGCATCAGGGCGGAAAGTCCAAAAGAAAAAAACACACGGCAACGTCAACTGGGAAGAAAGGAGGAAGAAGCGGTCGCTTGTGATTTGAGATGAGGAAGCAGAGACTGTAATTTTTGGACCATTGGGAGGAGAAATACGGCGATAAGGGTATCGTTATGTCTTGTGCTTTTCTCTGTCTCCTAACTAGATGTGTCATATCGAGGTAAATCTGCAAAAAATGATGGGAAAGGACGGAATTGGTGGGTGTTTATGAGAGGGGAGGAGGGAGACAACAGGAAAGGGGTGTCAATCAAGAGGGTTTGACTTATAGCAGTGGTTTGGGAGGTTAATTAAGCATCTCAGAAAAAATGGAAGTGGAAAAATGTTTATGTACAGTTGAAAAAGAGGGTGGTTTCAAGCAATCAGTTGAGGGGGGAGGGGTGGGGGGAATTGGAAAGTAGTTCTTCTAGTTCAGGCGACACTGCCAGGAAAAAGAGCAACCATTTTAAGGGATTATGGTTAGGATAGTAACATGGAATGTCAAGGGACTTAGATCTCCACACAAACGAAATATGATTTTACGTCACCTCAAGAGGCTTAAAACTGATATTGCTTTATTACAGGAGACTAGTGTTGAGCGATATTGCTCGATATCTAAAAATATCGTATCGAAATTGTATCGCCGATAGCACTAAATATCGTCGATATCCGATTCCGATTGCGGAAGTCCAATGTAAGTCTATGGGAACAAAATATCGAAATTAAAAAAAAACATTCTTGCCTTGTTGGTTAATTGTACATGAAGGAAAACAACAAAGACTAATGTAGAATGTATTGGGGGAGGTTGAGGAGACAATAAAGGCATACATGTTTAACCCAATGCATTGGAATAGCATTAATATATTTTTTTTTGGAAATACGTTTGGATTGACTAACAAATTGACAATGTTGTTAACCTTTTTTCTATTTTGGCAAATATGTATGTTTCACAACTTCCATGCTCTTCACCTTTTTAACTTTTGCCAGTGCCACACTTTCTCCTTCATAATCTTCAGCAGCAGCATCATCTTTCTCATCAAATTATTCTTCATCTTCACCTTCTTAATCTTCTTCTTAAACTTCTTGCTATTCATGTTTTTGTTTACATTACTCATATTGTTATTATTAAACTAATTAATCTTCTTCATATTCAAATTCTTCATCTTCTTCCTCTTCATCTTCTTCATCATATTCTTATTTGTGACAGAGATTCCTGTACTTGTAATCTGTAAAAGTATGAATTGTTCATCCTTCCGTTCTTGCTGTCACAAAAGATTTAAATTACAACAGTATTTGTCCGTGTTCAGTTTAGCCTGCAGCAGCAGGCATTTTCCAGGGCACCACGAGGAGGAACGGACTCACCCCCATACACTGCTTAGTCTTCTTCTGCTTATAATTTAGAGCATATATTTTGCTCTTCATTTTGGTCTTATACTTCATGTTCTTCTGCTTTTTGATCTTTTGCTTATTGTTCTTCTGTCTCTTGTTCTGTATCTTGTAGTTTGTCTTAACCTTCTTTGTCCTGTTGGTGATCTTCTTCTGGGTAATCTTTTATTTTTTCTTTGTGATGGTGTTCAGGCTGGTTGGCTTCATGCTCGTCGTCCTTGTTGTCGTCATCTTCTTCTGGGTGGTCTTTAATGTCGTCTAATTTCCGAGAAACAGCTGACGTTACTGGAACCCGACGGGTATCAGATGGAGCAAGAGACAATGGAAGTAACGAGGACCAGCTGACTGTGCTGGACCCCGGACGGGTAGCAGAAGGAAAAGAGGCAATGTCACAACCGAGTACCAGCTGACGTTACTGTGACACGGTTACTAAGCAGGAGGTACCTGTGCTCCAAAGCACTACCAAGGACCAGCAGACGTTGCTGGAACTCGGATACGGAGATGGAGGCACCTAGGCCAAAGGCACTGGGGAGAACCACTTGACGGTACTGGACCCCGGACGGGTAGCAGAAGGAAAAGAGGCAATGTCACAACCGAGTACCAGCTGACGTTACTGTGACACGGTTACTAAGCAGGAGGTACCTGTGCTCCAAAGCACTACCAAGGACCACAGACGTTGCTGGAACTCGGATACGGAGATGGAGGCACCTAGGCCAAAGGCACTGGGGAGAACCACTTGACGGTACTGGACCCCGGACGGGTAGAAGAACGCACCCATGAAAATGTAAGTTGACAGGACGCAAGCCGTCCGCAGTTACCGAATCACACAGTCCTACAGTGGGTGCTTATCCTATTGTCACAATGGAAACCGCCTATATTTACATATCCCACAGCACACATAGGAATCACCTAAACTGCAGGCACCATAGAGTCGGCTAACCCGAATGCAACACGACAGCACAACTTATTGGAGGATAATTGACGTTCACACTGCCAGGAAACAGCTGTCGTGCTGTAACCAGGCTGGCCAGGAGTCAGTACCCTTGCCAATTACTTACGAGCAACAAATGGCGGTGTTGTAGCCCAGGGAGTAGAGTTCAGGTGGTAGAAAGATGAACATAACAGGAGACATGGAAAACGTTGCCAAACAGTTATTTAATCTGAAAACGGACAGGCAAATTCAGGTGAGATCCATGCCTTGTTCATTTTCAGAAAAGTAGGCCGGTCTACATTCTCTGAGGATAGTCGCATGCGACGGTCTGTTACTACACCACCTGCAGCACTAAAGACACGCTCAGATAATACACTGGCAGCAGGGCAAGCCAGCACCTCCAATGCATACTGGCTAAGCTCTGGCCATGTATCCAACTTAGAGACCCAAAATTTGAAAGGGGAAGAGGCATCTGGGAGTACACTTAGAGGGAAAGCCAAGTAGTCTGTCACCATCTTACGGAAACGTTTCTTCCTGGTGACTGGAGCCGTCTCGGATGGTGTAGACCTTGCTGGCGCTGTCACAAAACTTTGCCACATTTGTAACATACAGTTCTTGCCCTGTGCAGAGGCGCTGCTTCTGATCCCTCTTGTTGTAGAGGTGTCTACACTGCCTCGACGCACAGAGCTGCTTTGTAAAGCAGTAGCAGCAGCAGCACCTCTCTCGGCTGGAATGTACAACAGTATGGATTGCACCAGTGTGTCTTGGTACTCCTGCATTTTACGGTCCCGGTTCACCGGTGTGATGAGGGTTTGTAAGTTGTCCCGGTAGCGAGGGTCTAGGAGGGTGTACACCCAATAATCTGACGTGCTGAGAATGTGGGCGATGCGGCGGTCGTTTCTCAGGCACTGAAGCATGAAATCAACCATGTGCTGCAGACTCCCAACTGGCCAACAAAGGCTGTCCTCTGGAAGAGGCGTCATCTCTGTCTCCTCTGCATCACCCCACCCTCGCTCTACATACTGACTAGAGCGTTGTGTACCTCCCTCTGTAGGGATTTCTTCCTCCTCCATTGACTCCTCCTCCTCATCATCCTCCTCACAAAGTGAGCCCTGCCCAGCCCTTTGTGAGGAACCACGTTGCGCTGACTGTCCTGAAGGTAATTGAATTTGTGACTCCTCATCCTCCACCTCTTCCAAAACCTCTTCCTTTAGTGCTTTCAGTGATTTCTGAAGCAGGCAGATAAGGGGGACAGTCATGCTGACTAGTGCATCATCTGCACTCGCCATCCGCGTTGAGACATCAAACGCCCGCAAAACGTCGCAGATGTCCTTCATAGAGGCCCACTCAGTAGTGGTGAAGTGTGAACGGCGCAAATTGCGAGTTGATTGCGCCTGTTGCAGCTGATACTCCATTACTGCTGGCTGCTGCTCACACAACCGCTCCAACATATGTAACGTGGAATTCCACCTGGTGGGTACGTCACATATGATGCGATGTTCAGGAAGGCGAAATCTGACTTGCAGAGCTGCAATGCGCGATCTGGCCATGCTGGAACGTCGCAAGTGAGCGCACTCTAGGCGGACCTTGTGCAGCAGTGCATCAAGATCCGGATAGTCCCTCAAAAAACTCTGCACGACCAAGTTCAGCACATGTGCCAGACATGGTATGTGAGTGAGGTTGCCAAGGCCCAGAGCTGCCACCAGATTTAGGCCATTGTCACACACTACCAAGCCTGGCTGGAGATTAGCTGACAAAAACCACACATCGCTCTCCTGCTTGATGGCATCCCAGAGCTCCTGCGCTGTGTGGCTTCGATTCCCCATGGGAATTAATTTCAGTACGGCCTGTTGACGTTTGGCCACGGCTGTGCTCATATCGGTCGCAACAGGTAAGCGTTCACGGGTCCATGTGGAGGTATACCGTGACGGCTCGTGCAGCGATGATTCTGAGGAACTGGAGTAGGAGGAGGAATCAATGTGCACAGACTGGATTCCTGCAATCCTTGGAGTTGGCAGAACACGTACAACGCCACTGGCAAGATCTGTACCCGGCTCCACAACATTGACCCAATGGGCAGTGAGGGAAAGGTATCGTCCCTGGCCATGGGTACTGGTCCACGCATCGGTGGTCAGGTGGACCCTGCTACTGACGGCGTTTAGTAGCGCATGTTTAATGTTTCCCTCGACATGTTTTTGCAGAGCAGGGACAGCTTGCCTGCTGAAATAAAATCGGCTTGGCACATTATATTGTGGGACTGCCAATGCCATAAAGTTCCTGAAACTGTCAGTCTCCACCAGCCTGAATGACAGCATTTCAAGGGACAGGAGTTTTGCAAGGCCAGCATTCAGAGCCTGTGCTCGTGGATGGTTTGCCGAGTATGGCCGTCTTTTATCCCATGTCTGTGTTACCGATGGCTGTTTTTTGTTCTGGGAGTGTGACGATGACTGTGAACTTGCTGCAGTGGGTGGAATAACAGTTTCTCTTATGGACAACAGTGACCGAGGTTCTTCCATGGAGATCCTGTGAGGAAGCCGAAACAGGTGTGTGAGAGCTGGAGGTAGAGGCTCGAACATGACCTAAAGATGTAGGTGCTGCTGTAGGTTGGCCTACATCTCCAGTGTGTCTTTGGAACTCAGCTACGTGCTTTGTCCGTACATGTGTCCACATATTTGTGGTATTCAGGTTCCTGATATTTTTACCTCTTTTAACTTTTTGCTTACACAGCTTGCATTGAACATAGCAAATATCATGTACAAGTCTGTCAAAAAAGGACCACGCAGTGCAAGTCATGGGAGCGAAAATTTTGACAGTTCTAAGAGAACTGCTCCCAACAGGTGCCAAACTGGAGGCTACAGGCAAGCGAGTCTGCAGCCTACCTCTCCCTCCTCTTTGTACCGTTGGGACAATCTCTTCCTCAGAGCTGCTCCCACCACCTTCCTGTTGCTCACGCCATGTTGGGTCTCGGACTTCATCATCTCCACTACCCTCTTCCAACACCTGCTGCTGTTGGATGGTCTGGGCAGCACCATGCTCCACAAAACCTGGCACCTGAGTCTCATCATCATCATAAGATGCGTTCTGCGGTGTGCTGTCCATCGGTACTGGCTCACCCGCCTCTTCAGATTGAGAGAGACACAGCTGTTGCGCATCACTGCATACTCCCTCTTCTTCAAATTGCAGAATGCTGCTTGCCTGTGCCCGTGTTTGCGAGCCAACAGATTCTGAGAACAGAAGCAGAGACTCAGCTGGCTCCTGTACAGAACTCTCTGACTGCCTTGGCAATTTGACAGGCGGTGAACAGACAGATGGTTGCTCAACAGTGTTGTGTTCCTGAGAGGAGGTGGAAGGAATTGAAGTCGATGCATTGGCTGCCATCCAACCAACAACGGCTTCAATTTGTTCTTCCCGCAGCAGGGGGGCACGCCGAGCTCCTACCAAAGTGCGCATAAAGGAACGCTCACGGGGATAAATGGTGGATGCTGTGTCACAGAGGGCGGCAGCAGACACAGAATCCCCACGTCCTCTCCCTGCTGAAACTCCACGGCCATGACCACGTGCCTTACTCACTGACTTCTTCATCTTGGTAGATTGATAAAGAAAGTCAGAAAAGTTATAAGGCCTAAGTGTGGTTATTACGCAGAGACTGAAGTGAACACTGAAACACAACTGTTCACAGTCTGTGAAAGGCTACTCCTTTGTCTACTTCTATAGTGTTTGCAACCAATGTATTGTATACGGATGGAAGCGCGTCACACTAATAGTTAAATTGCATGGAGCTGCAAGAATTACACTGAAGGAAAAAAAAAATAGTCTGTGAGTGACATGTGCAGATGCCTACAGACAACGTTGCATGCAGAGCAAACTGCAGCGTCACCTGCACTCACACACACCTTGCAGAGCTGTTAAAACAACACTGCAGGCAAAAGGAAGCTTTACACAGCGGTTGGTGCTAGCCTGCCTACAGCACAGTACACTAAATCGCAATCTCTAACTGTCCCTCAGAGTCAGCACAGCAGCGTTCTGTCCCTTACTGAATTCACAGCACAGTGATGCTAAAATGGCGGCGGCGCCTTTTATAGTGCATTCTGACATCATTTCAGCATCCAATCACAGCCATGCCATTAGTTAACATGACCGCAGCAGTACAGGATGTGCCCACACTTCTTAGGATTCCTCATTGGCTGACTAAAATCACATTGCCTCGCAAAGAATTATGGGAACTTCCGATTCCGGTATTCGATAAGACGAAAATATCGAAACGAATTATCGAAAGGCCGATAGAGCTAATATCGGCCGATAGCCGATATTTGCATTATCGTATCGCTCAACACTACAGGAGACACATTTGCAGAAAGAGGATTTCTTCCCTATGAACAAGATGTGGGTGGGAAAGGTGTATGGGTCGGCATCACAAGGTAGGAAGGCAGGAGTGCTCATTCTGATCAACAAGAGCTTGGCACACACGGTGGAGTCACAAGAATCAGATGAGAAGGAAGATACCTACATATCAAGATCTCAGGCACTCAGGGCACTTTTAGTATCCACAATGTTTACGCTCCCAACACGGAACAAATTTTTTTTTTTTAAAACATAAACAGGATATTACTTGATGTGTAAGTGTGTAAAATGGTGGGAGGTGATCTTAAAGGCACTGTCACACTTAGCGATCGCACTAGCGATCACGACAATGACTCGACCTGGCGAGATCGCTGGTGCGATCGCTATGTGATCTTTAGTTAGATTCCAAACACAACTCATCAGTGATCTGTATAACGACCTCTGCGGTTGTTGGGAAAATCTAGTCCCACCTGCGACGCTGGTGAAGTCGTTCATAAAGGGTGTCACACTCAGCGATTCAGGCTCACCAGCGGGACACCAACGACCAAAAAACGGCTCAGAACGTTCATAAGCGATCAACGACATCTCAGCAGGGGCCACATCGCTGCTACATGTCACACACAGCTGCGTCGCTAACGAGATCGCTACTGCGTCATGAAATCGGTGACTCATTAGCAATCTCATTAGCAATCTCGTTTAGTGTGACAGTACCTTTTCACTGTAGTCTCCCAGGAAGAAGACAGGAGAAGCCAGGGGAAACAGTGGAGGCATACGGAGGGACCTTTAAAAGCGATGATGGAAGCCACGTCCCTACACGACAGTTGGAGAATGTATCATCCACAAGAGAGAGAGTTTACGCACTACTCACACCCGCATGACTCGTGGTCACGCGTTGATCTTCCCTTGACTAGTGAGACTTTGATGCAGAGGGTGAAGGAGATTGATATAGAAAATATGTATATGCAAATTGCCTCTTAAGAGAAAAAGAGGACTTGAACTCTATAGCGCCACCTATTGGAAGTAGCGATCCTACAAGTCACAATTAACCCTTTAACGAGTCTTGTAATGTGACAGGATAAAAGCCAAATCATTTCTCAATTTGCAGACACGGTGTTTGGGACTATTGCTCCTCGTCAGTACAAAGTATGAGATATGATTTGGCTAGCTGAGAGGCTCTGGACTGAGGTCTAAGGGGTAAGGTTTCTCCTTGTGGAGAGTGATATACCAGCTCTGGCGTGTCAAGGTAAGGAGGCTTATTCGCCGTGCAATGCTCCTCTGGGAAATTTAATATGCAAATTGCCTCTTAAGAGAAAAAGAGGACTTGAACTCTATAGCGCCACCTATTGGAAGTAGCGATCCTGCAAGTCACAATTAACCCTTTAACGAGTCTTGTAATGTGATTTAGGATAAATAGAAAATATGGTGATTTCAGACCATAGTCCAGTGGTAGCAAGTGTAGTTGACAAAGCTCCGAGAGGACAGGACTATATTTGGCGATTCCCCACTTTCTTGGCGACAGACAAAAACTTTCACAGGATTTTGAGAGAGTGGTGGGTGGACTAAACACTGATGAATCAGGAACATAGAGGAGAGATAGGGTTGTTTTGGGAGACGGCCAAGGCAGTATTGAGGGGGAAGGTGATGGGATACACGACAAAGGCAAAACGACAGGTGCAAGAAAAATTTCAAGAAGCCAGTCGGTTAGTTAGGGAAGCATATACTGTCTTTCTGGAAAAACCATCAAGAGTGACGAAAGCAAAGTGGGTGGAGGCGAAGGGAGACTTTGAAAACTGGGTGGAAAGGAAGGAGAAAATGTACAGGACGCAACAGGATGCTGAGTTGACGCGCTACGGGAATAAGGCAGGAAAATTAATGGCAAACTTGGCAAGGGGAAGGAGACCAATGACTCATATAACGGCACTGAGGAATGCTATGGGAAACAAAACAACAGATACGAAGGAAATAAATGATATCCTGGGAGACTTTTATGCAGATCTATACAAAGGAGGGATTAGCGAAGAGGGGGGAAGGAGAGGAGTGGTTAAGGGGAACGCAAATGACTAGGTTTACGGAGGAGCATCTACAGATATTGAATGGGGAGGTGACGGAGGAAGAAATAGGGGAAGTCATAGGAGAGATGAGTTCAACGAAAGCCCTGGGGCCAGACGGGTTTAATGGCAGTTTCTTCAAGATTTTAAAGGAACAAATCTTGCCTGTATTGAAGGATTTATTTAACAAGATATTAGGGGGAGAGCGAGTCTCGGCTACCCTTAATACAGCATACATTAAGCTCATCCCTAAAGCAGGAAAGAATTTAGAGGACCCAACTAGTTATAGGCCTATAAGTAAATTTCACCGCACACTCATTGAAAGTAGATTTGCAATGTGAAAATTTATTTTAACAATATCTGGGCAAAAACAGGAATACAAGGTCTGAAGCGATATCAATACAACGTTTCGGCTCTGCCAGAGCCTTACTCATGTATTCGCTGTAGGTAAAAAAGAAATATATAAGTATTGTACATAACATAACAAAAATTGTATAAATGAACAAAAGTCTGTACACAATAACCATAGTAAATTAAAACTTCTCCAAGTGTTATGTGAATACAAGACAAAAAATAGGTTAAATACGAATTAAATATATCCAGTCTAGATAACTGGTACCAAAATGAGTTTTCATATAGGAAAGAAAGGAATAAAAAAGAAAAGGAAAATTACATGATAACAATAATTACCTCAGTCCAAGATATGGATAAAGATGAGTGCACATAGAAAAGAATAGTCCACAGTCTATATGGTGGCTGTAAAGAATAGTGACAATGTTATAGCTATAGCTAGCTATAGTCAGTGGCCGCAATATTAAATTTAATATTGCGGCCACTGACTATTCCAATATATTTGAATCACAGTTTCACTGGGCTAATTTCCCCTACTAAGGCTGCCAAGTAAAGGTATTACCTTCCTCTTTTACTACTCTGCATATACCTGATGTTTGTCCTAGCTATAACATTGTCACTATTCTTTACAGCCATCATATAGACTGTGGATTATTCTTTTCTATATGCACTCATCTTTATCCATATCTTGGACTGAGGTAATTATTGTTATCATGTAATTTTCCTTTTCTTTTTTATTCCTTTCTTTCCTATATGAAAACTCATTTTGGTACCAGTTATCTAGACTTGATATATTTAATTCGGATTTAACCTATTTTTTGTCTTGTATTCACATAACACTTGGAGAAGTTTTAATTTACTATGGTTATTGTGTACAGACTTTTGTTCATTTATACAATTTTGTTATGTTATGTACAATACTTATATATTTCTTTTTTACCTACAGCGAATACATGAGTAAGGCTCTGGCAGAGCCGAAACGTTGTATTGATATCGCTTCAGACCTTGTATTCCTGTTTTTGCCCAGATATTGTTAAAATAAATTTTCACATTGCAAATCTACTTTCAATGAGTGTGCGGTGAAATTTACTTATATGATATTGGACTAATGTGTCCATTCTACCAGCACCTCAATCTATATATGGTTTGTGTGCACGCCAACCATTCCTATTACGTAGTTATAGGCTATCTCGTTAATCAACCAGGATCTGAAAGTTTTGGCAAAGTTGATGGCTAATAGATTGGCATCGATATTGCCAGAGATTATAGATCTCCCCAGGCGGGATTTGTTAAGGTACGCTCGGCAGTGACAAACATTAGGAAAGTAATGTTGGCAATTGACATAGCTAAGCGGAAAGAGGGAGAAATTCCAGCCTTGGTCACCTTGGATGCTCAAAAAGCATTTGACAATGTGAGGTGGTCATGGCTGGAACAGGTGCTAGATCATGTGGGTTTGCATGGAGCCTTTAGAAACTTTGTGCAGGTGCTGTACGCGAACCCTCATGCTAGGGTGAACACCCCGGGATTCTTATCAAGAACGTTTCCTTTGTTAAAGGGAACCAGGCAGGGTTGCTGGATGTCACCTTTGTTATTCAATTTAGCTATTGAACCACTGGCCAGACGTTTGAATGATGGTCAATGGTTTGAAGGGATCAAAGTGGGGGAAGAGCATTGTGTTCGGCATTGCTGGCTGATGATATTTTCCTGTTTATGAGTAGGCCCAAAACACAACTGAGTGAATTTATAGCACAAATTGAGGGGTTCGGGAAATTGGCAGGATTCAGACTTAACAAAGATAAATGTGAAATTCTCTTTTTGGGCGAAAAAAGAGAGGAGAGAGAGAGAGAGAGGCTCACTATGTGACATTCCTATTGCCAGAAAAACAATTAAATATTTGGGAGAACTGGTGGGGAGGGATCCAAAAACTTTATATTCCTTAAATTATTCCCCACTAATTGAACGTATAGAGAAAGAACACAGGGTGGGCTAATCTTTCCGCTGACCTTTTTGGGAAGAAATCATCTGATAAAAATGATGAGCTTTTCTAGGCTCCTTTACCCCATGCAGACAATTTAATTACTTCTCAAACATACAGACGTAAAAAGACTGACAAAGGCATTCTCTCACTTTTTGTGGAAGGGAAAGAGACTGAAGGTACTGCCACACTAAACAATCCCGCTAGCGATCACGATAACGACGCATACTAATGCGATCGCTAGCGGGATTGTTTCTATATCGCTAGTAGCAGCCTAATTTAGCGATGTCGTTAAGGACGCTATCGCGGTTAGCGATCTCCTTAACGACTTTAGCGGTACAAAAGTACCGCTAAATCGCTAACAAAAGGTGCTACACTCAGCGATATATACTTACCAGCGGGGCGCCGACGATAAAAATAGGGTCCGGAACGATGAGAACGACGAGCGAGATCACAGCAGGATCTCAGCAGGGGCCACGTCGCTGGTAGATGCCGCACACAACAACATCGCTAACGGGATCGCTAAATAGTGACGTTTTTTAGCGATCCCGTTAGCGATGTTGTTTAGTGTGGCATACCCTTTAGGATTAACGCTAATAAATTAATGCTACCAACGGAGGGGGGGGATCAGGCTATCAAACATTAGAGGCTATAATTTGGTTTGCATTTTGAGACATGCAATTGACTGGATAAGACAAACAAGTAGACATTCTGATTGGACTTTAGAAGCCGAATTTTGTAAGCCATGGGACCTGAGATCAATATTACATACATCCATACCAAATTTACCACCCAATCTTAAACACTCATTGCTATGTTGGGACACAGTTATGACCTGGAAGGCGGTTAGGAAAAAGTTTGGGCTAGTATGGAATATTTCCAAATTCATTAACATCGGGGCAAGCCCAGATTTCCCACAGGGGAGGGACAATTACCTGTTTATAGAGTGGAGGGAGAAGGGGATAAGGCCTTTAAGGAACTTGATGCATGATACAGAGCGGAGATGGATGACGTGTGGGGAAATAAGAGAGAAAGATGATTTGCGCCCGTTTCAGACTCTCCAGTATGAACAGATAAAGCATGGGATAATGAGGAAATTACTCAACTTAAACAATGAATATGAGGTGAACCACTTGGACACAATTTTATTAAAGGACATCCGTGAGATTACCATTTCAGGTCTTAATAGGGATTTGAGAGAAGCATTAGTTCCCAACATACCAGGAAAATTTTTAGAGGGATGGGCAAAGCAGTTGGGAGACCAAGAAGGGGAAGAAAAAATCTTGAAAGGGTGGATGAAGATGAGGAAGAAGATAGTAAACGAAATCTGGAGAGACACTCAATATAGACTTATACATAGGGCTATATATGGTTTAAATTTTTTGAATATTAGACAACAAGACAAACTGATGAAATGTCCGAAATGTGGTACGGAAAGAACGGACTTATATCATGGGATTTGGCAGTGCGGAAAAATTGAGGGATTTTGGAAGCAAGTTCAGGGGTTGGTTCGAAAAATCTGGAATAGGAACATGGAGCTGGAACCAATGGCTTGGCTATTCCATTATCATCATCAGGAGGGAGGGGATAAAGAAGGGGGTACAATACCATCTCTCTTCCACGATATAGTCATGATAAGTAACAGGGCAATTCTCCAGAAATGGTTGGTGAGAGAAATTCCCTCGAGAGAAGAGGTGATAAACCAGATGAAAAAACGCTCCTGATAGAGAAAGTGGTGGTGGAGAGGAGCAAGGAAAGATCGACATCAATTTTTTTCAGTAAATGGAGAAAGTTCATAAGTGGTATATGCTCAGGAGATGAAATAAGACAAATAATGTTAACATTTGTATCTACTGAATGGAACATGAAGGAAGATCTGTTAGGATCCCTAGGTAAACTGAAAATATAGGGAAGGTTCCGAGGCCGAGTCGCATGGGGAGTGGGAGGGAAGGGGGGAAGGGTTAGGGTTGTTAAGGTTGGATTTAAGACATAGGAAACTGTTGAAGGTTGGGAGGAGGAAAATAGGAAGGAAGACTATATAAGGAGGAGGAGGTGATAGAGGCAAACTGGAAGGATTTTGTGAATTTAGTGAGATTCCTTGATAGTTATTACGATGTTTGATATATTTTTATATCCTAATACTTATCCTTTCTATTATACAATTTGTATATTGTATGCAAGAAAATCAATAAAAAGTTGGTTTAAAAAAAAATACAGTGGTGAAGCAAGGACCTGTATGAGTGTACCAGACATAATAATGTAAATATATTATACCTCTTGCCCTGCCCAGCATATCATGAGAACGGAAATAGGATATGTATATATTTTTTTTATTTGGGCAGTGCACTAATAGCAAGAGGTGTAGGGGCACCATACTGGGAAGGGAGCACTTAGAGGGCATAACATATGTTTTTAGTGGGACTGTGAGACAGCGACCAGTGTCACATGTAGGGTCGCTGTATGTTCCTGCCAGGATGCCCACGGTGGTGTATTGAGCCCATGAGAGTGCATTGCAGTTACAGGCATAGCTGTGATTGCAATGCAAGGTAAAAGAAAGTGTGGGTCTTGGACATGCTAGTTGTCCAAGGCAGATTTAGGGAAAACCTGCTCTGGGCTATTGTGTTTTGAAACAGACTACAGATGGTAGTGGTGCAGTCGGTTTCATTTCCGGTTCTGGTTTTCCATGTGGCCCATGGCCACAGATTCCAGTTAAAAACCCTGCAGTAAAGGGTTTGGGTGTGTCAGGGTCAGTGTCATTTTGGTGTTTGCTAGAGTGCAGAGCAGAAGGCTCTTCAGAGCTCCACCTGTGTGAGGCAACATAGGCAAGCGGAGCCAAACAGCCAAGGTAGCTGAAAGGCCTGGAACCCACAGCGTACACTGCGGTGCAGTCGCCCACAGCAACTAGTCTCGGAGCTTGGAGGTGGACTGTCTTGTGCCCAACGGTGAACCAGAGGTAGACGATCCTGTGCCCGGCTGCGATCCGGAGGTGGACTGGCATGTTTATCGACTGCAATCTGGAGGATATGGTTCCCGGCTGTGATCCGGAGGATATCGTGTGTTGTGTTTAGCTGTGAGTTGAGCATTAAAGAGACTTTTGTTTTCAACTTTGCCAAGTCACTGCCTCATCGCTACTCAGTGTGGATACCGCTGCACTACAGGGACACTGTAGGAATATCATAGTGGGTGTCTAAAGGGTACCATGGGGGCATGAGACTGTGTGAATGGGACATGATTTTCTGTGGAAACCAGGAAAGGGGAATCGTTCTAAGCAAGCTGTACAAGTGGCACTATTTCTTTGTGGGCACACCAAAAGAACAGGGCAAGGTCATCCTTATGGCTTAGTGTAAAAAAAAATTACAACAATACTTGATTCTCTTTCCTATCTTTCAAAGAAGGGAAGTATGTACACCATTTGTAAAATTCTGATGAAAACTTGGTCCTGTACAAATATATAATTGGTCTAAATAAAAACACAATAAAATACAATGATTTTGAAAAAACTCTGTGGCCTGCTTATTTCAGGAATATGACGTTGCTGTTGTTTTGTGCTTTCAGATGCATGTTCTGTCTTCCAACTGTTTTTTCCCAGCTTTCGTTATAAACCATCACATTGCTATGTGCACATCTACCTCGCTGGTAGGGAAGGCATCAGAAATATAGTGTAACACCACAGAGTAATGTTTAAAACATTTAGTATCTTGCGTCGTTCGTGCTGTATGCCATCTGACGCCATTACGTGATGCTGCTGGAAATCACTGTGGTAACAAGTCCGATTAATGCTGCTCAGCTCTTAGTCATCCAGCGTCAGGCTTCTCCATTATAGGAAATGTCTTTTATTTGTTACAGTTGAAAATGTTTTCAGAACAATTACTATTTAATATCAATTCTAAATATCTATTTTCAAATTAACAGAATTTGTATAATTACTGCTAGACTATTTAGGTATAAAGGAAGCAGAGAACCATGAGGGTAGTGGTTCATATGACCTGTCCATATCAACCGTAATCAAGCCTTTATGTCATATATTATATTTCTTATTGATGTGGCTCAAACTGGTGTGGTGAGCTGGGATTAATGGGATCCCGGTGAGCTGGGATTAATGGGATATTAGTTGGTGCTAAGTAAATTGGTAGAGGCTAAAGCTACATTTTGTTCATGAAGCCAATTCTTTTACATCAGTGGCACAATAACTGGGCAAAAAAATACTGCCCTCCCGGCAAACAGTTATGGCACTAAAGGATTTAGGATTACCATGCTTTACATTATTTGCGTGACACTAGTCACTACTCACGGACAAGTCGCGAGGCTGGGTAGTCAAAAGGTCAGAGATCAAAAGCCTGGAGGGTACGTCATAGATATAGTGGTGAGACAAAGGCAGGGCCGGCTCCAGGTTTTTATGGGCCCCGGGCGAAAGAGTCTCAATGGGCCCCTTTAACACAGACCACGATTCATGATGCACAGATACGGCAGAGAAATATGGGTATAGTACAATGCCAAAGATTTCACTTCTTACATTACATGAGTGATATCTATTGTAAATTCTACAATAGCTCAGAAACCGCCGAATTCTCACAGCGCACAGTACAGACTGGACAGTACAGTCCTCCGTACAATATTATGGGCACCACATAGTCTCCCCCTCATCACCCATATAATACCCCATGCAGGATGTCACACCTCCATCCCCCATATAATGCTATATACAGAATACAGGACCCCATATAATGCTCCATACAGAATACTGGACCACATAAATTGCTCTATACAGGATACTGGTCCCCATATAATGCTCCATACAAAATATGGAGCTCTCCTCTGCACTGCGCTGCGCTCTGCACTGTTACGGCTCAGGAGAGGCCGTATCACCTCCATCATGGCCTTCTACCCATCACCTCCATCAATGCCTTCTCCCCATCACCTCCATCAATGCCTTCTCCCCATCACCTCCATCAATGCATTCTCTCCATCACCCCCATCATTGCCTTCTCCCCATCACCTCCATTATGGCCTTCTCCCCATCACCCCATCATGACCTTCTCCCCATCACCTCCATCAATGCCTTCTCCCCATCACCCCCATCATTGCCTTCTCCCCATCACCTCCATCATGGCCTTCTCCCCATCACCCCATCATGGCCTTCTCCCCATCATCTCCATTAATGCCTTCTCCCCATCACTTCCATCATGGCCTTCTCCCCATCACCTCCATCATTGCCTTCTCCCCATCACCTCCATAATGGCCTTCTCCCCATCATTGCCCTCTCCTCCACCTACACACACACACACACACAGACACACACAGCAACATTCACCTGTCTGCACATTCACACACACACACACACCACATCTCACCTGTCCGGCGTCCGCACCGCAGGCATTCCCGCAGCATCACCAGCGCCCGCGCTTTCTCTCTCTGCCACAGCCGGCCGCTGAATGATGACATCATCCAGCGGCGCTGCTGTGAGAGGAAGCGCAGGCGCCCTGCAGGGGCCCCCTGGAGCTGCGGAGGCACGGGGAGAGGTAAGTATTGTGCCGGCTGCCGGGGCCCTGAGCAAGCGGGGGGGCCCAGTGGCGGTGCTGGCACCACACTCCTCCGCTGACGGGCGCCAGTGTGCCCGACGGCGAGTGGGCCCCCCCGCCTGCTCAAGGCCCCGGCACTTGCCTGGGTACGCTGGGTGCTGACGCCAGCCCTGGACAAAGGCGTAGTCATGTAACAATCCGAGGTCAATATTCCAAGAAGGTAGTGTATCACGACAAAAGGGCTAGGCAAACAAATGGTCAAGGTAAATCAAAGGTCAAGCAACAAGGACCAGAATACAAGACTAGGAGCACAGAGCAAACACACATGTTTTGAGCAAAGCTACAATTGGCAGCAATCTAAGGCAGCGAGCCGGCTTAATAGTCAGTTAATTACTCTAAACAGGAGTCACATGGATGAAGCCCCATCAAACCCTGGTCCTGATTGGACAGCTAAACTGCCACTCAAGACACTGACAGATCAGCATGCCCCAATATCAGATTGGACGGCTGAGCTGTCAATCACCATACTGACAACTCTGCACACCCCTATCCTAGGTTGGGCCGAACTGTAATTCACTGCGTCCAGACACACTGATAGGGGGAATCGTGACAATTTGTTGGTTGAATAATTTCTCGTTGATGGCCCAGAATACATCACAGACTACATTGGCTAATATTAGATTTTTTTCAGCAGCCGATGCTGATTATACATCAAAAAAATCCGTCCGACCGGTTATTTTGAATGATATTCGCCAATCTGTAAAAACAAATGTTTCAATGAACCAGATGAGAATTGTCAATGTCAGTCAAGTAGTATTGTGTATGGTAACTTGAAGTTTCTACCAGTATCACCCACCTCTTCCCCAATGCCATAGGTACAGTTATAACAATACCAGCTGGTCACTGTACTGGTGACATAATGCAGGTTTCAACCTGGCCTCAAATAAACAGGGAAAGAGGGAAGATTTAATTAAAGCTAAGCTGGATCCTATCCCTTTCCCAGTTTATTTGAGGACAGGTTGACACACAGAGAAGTAAATTATAAGATGTAGGGTCCTTCAATGCGGTCACCTTGTCATGGTTGGATGGCTTATATGCTTTTTAATCAGAAATGTTAACTTACCACTTCACATTTTTACATGTATAGCAATAGAGGAGTTCAAGTAATCTTTAACTGCAGTGTGTTGGTACAGGGATCATATGCACCTTAATGTCACATAATATGGGGATAATAGTGATGTCACAGTACAGGGATAAAAACACTGTGAAGTCATAGTACATGGATAATAAACACTGTGATGTCTTAGTACAGTGATAATAAACACTGGGATTTCACAATAAAGGGACAAGTAATACACCCAGCAATGTCAGTACATGGATAATAAACACAGTAATATCACAATATGGGGATAATAAACAGTGATGTCAAAGTAAAGGCATAATAAACACTGTGATGTCAGCACAGGGATAATAAACACTGTTGTCACAGTACAGGGATAATAACTACTGTGATGTAACAGTACAGGGGTAATAAACACTGATGTCACAGTACAGGGATAATAAACACTGATGTCACAGTACCGGGATAACAACCACTGTGATGTCACAGAACAGGGGTAATAAACACTGATGTCACAGTACAGGGATAATAAACACTCTGATGTCACAGTACAGGGATAATAATAAACACTGATGTCACAGTACCGGGATAACAACCACTGTGATGTGTCACAGTACAGGGGTAATAAACACTGATGTCACAGTACAGGGATAATAAACACTCTGATGTCACAGTACAGGGATAATAATAAACACTGATGTCACAGTACCGGGATAACAACCACTGTGATGTCACAGTACAGGGGTAATAAACACTGATGTCACAGTACAGGGATAATAAACGCTGTGATGTCACAGAACAGGGGTAATAAACACTGATGTCACAGTACAGGGATAATAAACACTGTGATGTCACAGTACAGTGATAATAAAACACTGATGTCACAGTACAGGGATAACACAGTGATATTACAGTACAGTGGCAATAAACACTGTCATGTTACAGGGTATAATAAACAGAGTGTTGTCATAGTACAGGGATAAACACTGTGATGTCACTGGAAAGGCATAATAAACACTTAAGTCACACTATATGGCCGGAGTCACACTTGAAAGTGCAATGCGAGAAACTCGCGCGAGTCTCTCGCCTCAATACACGGCACTGACGCCGGCACTCGGGACTGGAGTGTGTGGCTGCATGTATTTCTGTTATGTTTCGGTAGCTGAGGAGTGCAGGTAAAAAAGGCAATACACCAGAGCAGTTGGAATCTATGAGATTGCAGTACCCTGACTAACCACCACAACTAGAGGCAGCCGTGGAGCGTTCCTACGTTGGTCCTAGACGCCTCGTCACAGCCTGAGAAACTAACTACACCTAAAGATAGAAATAGGAAAGCTATCTGCCCCGGAGCAGAACCCCAAAGATAATAGAAAGCCCCCAAACATGTAATGGCGGTTAGACAAGAGGAAATACTGACACAGAAAGAAAATAGTATGAGCAAAAGCTGGGGCCCAAACTATCTAAATAGAAAAGGATAGGAAGGGTACTTACTGCAATCCCAGAAAACCCTGAAAAACACCAACTCTACTAATTTCAAAATCACCTGAGATCACACGACCTCTACCACCTAAATTAGTTCTCTGGTGTAACAAAATCAAACAGCAGCCACTGAAAAAACTGGAAAAAGCAAAAGTATAAAACTCAGTGGCTGAACTAAACAGAGAGGGCAAAAGCCCCCGGAGGGGACCCTGAAGGCCCCCACAGAAGTGCAGGACAAAATGCAAAAATACAGCAAAAACACAAAAGAAGAAATTGTCTTATCTGATAGCAGGAGATGCAGACACGACACAGCAGGCTACAAGGGAAACTGGAAAGAAGGATTCAGACCAGAACAATTGATCACCGGCAACCCTGATGGGAAAATGACTCCCTTATATAAGACCAGTCAGTAACACCTGACTCCCAGTCCTCACAATCTTCACTAGCACCGCTTGTAACCACCAGAGGGAGCCTCTGCTCAGAACTCATCTCAAACCCATTCACAACAGTACCCCCCCCTTGAGGAGGGGTCACCGAACCCTCATTTGAGCAACCAGGTCGGTCAGGATGAGTTCTATGATACGCACGGATAAGTCTCCTAGCATGGATGTCCGAAGCAAACACCCAAGAATTGTCTTCCTGACCATAACCTCTCCATTTAACCAAATACTGGAGTTTCCGTCTAGAAAAACGAGAATCTAATATTTTCTCAACCACATACTCCAGATTGCCCTCAACCAAAACAGGGTCAGGAGGCACAGCAGCAGGAACCACTGGCTCAACAAACCTCTTCAACAAGGACTTGTGGAACACGTTATGGATCTTAAATGTCCCTGGAAGAAGCAAACGAAAAGAAACAGGATTAATAATCTCCATGATCTTATAAGGTCCAATAGGCTTAAATTTAGGAGATGCTACTCTCATAGGAATATTCTTTGAGGACAACCAGACCAAGTCCCCCACTTTAAACCGAGGACCATCAGTCCTATGCCTGTTAGCAAACCGCTGGGCCTTCTCCTGAGAGAGGGACAACCTCTCCACTACCTGGTCCCAAATCTGTTGCATACGCTCCACAACAGAGTCAACACCTGGACAGACAGAAGCCTCCGTCTGTCCTGAAGAAAATCGAGGGTGAAACCCAGAATTACAGAAAAACGGAGACATCAAAGTGGCAGAGCTAGCCCTATTATTAAGAGCAAACTCAGCCAAAGGCAAAAAAGAGACCCAGTCATCCTGATCAGCAGACACAAAGCATCTTAGATAAGTCTCCAATGTCTGGTTTGTTCTCTCAGTTTGACCATTGGTCTGAGGATGAAATGCCGAGGAGAAAGACAATTGAACACCCAGTTTAGAACAAAAAGTCCTCCAAAATCTGGAAACAAACTGGACTCCTCTGTCAGACACAATGTTCTCAGGAATGCCGTGTAAACGAACCACGTGCTGAAGGAACAACGGCACCAATTCAGAGGAGGAAGGCAACTTAGGTAATGGCACAAGATGTATCATTTTGGAAAACCTATCACAAATTACCCAGATGGTGGTCATTCTCTGAGAAACAGGAAGATCGGAAATGAAATCCATAGAGATATGGGTCCATGGTCTCTTGGGCACAGGCAATGGCATCAACAAACCACTAGAGCGAGAGCAAGGCTTGGAGCGAGAGCAAGTCCCGCAGGACTGCACAAATTCCCTGACATCACGAGACAAGGTAGGCCACCAAAAGGACCGACTAACCAAGTCTCTGGTACCAAAAATTCCGGGATGCCCAGCCAACGCGGAACAATGAATCTCAGACATCACACTCCTTTTCCACCGGTCCGGGACAAACAATTTTCCAACAGGGCAGCGCTCGGGCCTATCCTCCTGACACCCCTCCAGAGCAAGTCTTAAATTGGGCGAGATGGCGGAAAGAACTACACCCTCTTTCAAAATAACAGAAGGATCAGATAACTCAGGAGGGTCCGCAAGGAAACTCCTCGAGAGGGCATCCGCCTTAACATTCTTAGTGCCAGGAAGAAAGGAAACCACAAAATTAAAACGTGTGAAAAACAAGGCCCACCTGGCCTGTCTAGGATTGAGTCGCTTGGCAGATTCCAGATAGACCAGATTCTTAGGTCCGTAAGGACCACCACCTGATGTTTGGCTCCCTCCAGCCAATGTCTCCACTCTTCAAAAGCCCACTTCATGGCCAATAACTCCCGATTACCCACGTCATAATTACGTTCAGTAGGAGAAAATTTTCGAGAGAAAAAGGCACAAGGTTACTTTTAGAGGTCTCTGGATCTTTTTGGGACAAAACGCACCTGCCCCAATTTCAGAGGCATCAACCTCCACCTGAAATGGCAGAGAAACATCAGGCTGCCATAGAACAGGAGCAGAAGTGAATCTCTGCTTAAGTTCCTGAAATGCAGAGACTGCCTCAGGAGGCCAACTCACCATATCAGAACCCTTTCTGGTCAAATCAGTTAATGGTTTAACAATAACCGAGAAATTACCAATAAATTTACGATAAAAATTGGCAAAACCCAAAAATCTCTGAAGAGCCTTTAATGAAGTAGGTTGGACCCAATCACAGATGGCCTGAACCTTGACCGGTCCATTTCAATAACAGATGGGGACAAATGAATCCCAGAAATGAATCCTCTGTACGCCAAAAAGACACTTTGATCCCTTCACATACAGAGCATTCTCTCTCAAAATCTGAATACAGTCGAACATGTTTCACATGAGAGTCCCAGTCATTAGAAAAAATCAAGATATCATCCAATAAACAATCAGAAATTTGTCCACAAAATCCCTGAAAATGTCATTCATGAAGGACTGGAAGACGGAAGGAGCATTAGTGAGCCCAAAGGGCATCACCAGGTACTCAAAATGCCCTTCAGGGGTATTGAATGCCGTCTTCCATTCATCCCCCGTGCTTAATGCGAATAAGGTTATACGCCCCCCTGAGGTCAAGCTTGGTAAACCAAGTAGCGTTTTTTCACCCTGGAAAACAGGTCAGAAATCAAGGGTAACGGGTATTGATTATTTCACAGTAATATTGTTCAAGAGACGATAATCAATACACGGCCTTAATGAACCATCTTTTTTGGCCACAAAGAAAAAACCGGCACCTAAGGGTGAAGAGGATGGTCTGATATGACCCTTCTCCAATGATTCCTTGATATAAGACCGCATAGCGTCATGTTCAGGTACAGACAAGTTAAAAAGGCGACCTTTAGGGAATTTACTACCCGGCACTAATTCAATATGCGCAGTCATAGCTCCTATGGGGAGGCAAGGATGCAGATTTACTTTCGCTAAACACATCAGAAAAATCAATCAAAAAGTCAGGAACATCCTGAGCCTGGGGGGAGGCAGAAAAAACAGGGTGTTGGTATTAACACATTGGCAGCCCCAACTGGTTACAGACACAGATTTCCAATCCAAAACAGGATTATGAGACTGTAACCAAGGGAAACCCGCACGATAATGTCATGCAGATTATATAGAACCAAAAATTTGCAGCACTCCTGGTGATCAGGTTCAACCCTCATTATCACCTGAGTAGAAAACTGGGGTTTATCTCAGCCAAAGGGGTAGAATCGATCCCCAGTAGGGAATAGACTTCTGTAGGGGTATCAAGGGAAAAACCCACAACGTTTAGCAAAATCATAATCCATCAGGTTAATAGCTGCTGCAGAATCAACGAAAGCCTGAGCAGGGAAAATGAGGACAGAGAGCATATCAGAGTGACAGTTAATAAAAACTTAGTCTGAACACTACCCAAGACAAATGAGCGTGCAAAACGTCTTCCCCGCTTAGGGCAGACTGAAATAGCATGAGAGGCATCACCACAGTAGAAACATAACCCATTGCGCTTTCGAAAATCATGACGCTGTGCCCCAGACACCACTCTATCACACTGCATGGGTTCAGAAGCTGGTTCACAAGGCAACACCATTCCACGCATACTTCTCCGCTCACGCAAACGTCTGTCAATTTGAATCGCTAATGACATAGAATCATGAGACCAAGGGGACAGGGAATCCCACCATAACACCTTTACATTATCTACAGACCCTTCCGGAAAAGGGCCGCCAAAGCGTCGTCATTCCATTTGGTCAGGACTGCCCACCTACGGAATCTCTGACAGTACAACTCAGCGTCATCAAGCCCCTGATTTAATGCCAACAAGGGTTTTCAGCTTGATCAGTGACATTAGGCTCATCGTACAATAACCCAAAGCCTGAAAAAAATGCATCAACATCACTCAAAACAGGATCCCCGGTATCAGGGAAAAAGCCCAATCCTGAGGATCGCCGCGCAGGAGAGAGATGATAATTTGAACCTGCTGCGCTGCGTTTCCTGAGGACTTAGATTTTAAGGCAAAAACAATTTACAATTATTTTTGAAATTCTGAAACTTAGCTCGATCCCCTAAAAAAAAATCTGGCATGGGGATCCTAGGTTCCACAACAGGCAACCTAGCAAGATATTGTCACGCGGTCTTATGATAGTGTACGATGTCAGTAAACTATTCTTAAAAAACAACACTCTATACAACATATAGATTAGCAACATCAGCATGTAAATATAGAATAGATTTACCTGACACGATATCCGATGAACTCAGGGTTAATCTTGAGACTTGATACACTGTCACAGGAAAGAGGAGGACCGGGGGTCTAACCTGACCCTAAACTGGGGGCCTAACTAATCCCTCACCTTGAGTTACTGATAAGGTTCAGAGGTCCAAGTCTCCAGCCTAACCCTGTCTCCTATCAGTCCCCTGAACCCTGTAATCAGTCCTAAGAAGGATTCTGAATTACCACCAAAGGGATATGGGCTGATCTCTGCTAAATACACAGATTGACATATAAACAGACTGGAGAAACACAGACTTGCATACACACTCAAACACAGAAGGAACATAAATGATCTGGGATATTAAACTCTAAGCAAGTGAGCTTAAAACAACTAAGGAGCTCTTTAAATTAAGTCTATACAGATACAATCCTATCTGTGGTCTGCATGAAGAATTTCACTGGCAACTCCCAACACAGACAACAGAGATTTAAAGGAAACCAATCAACAAATAATTAATTGCAGCCGGGAGAAACTGCACCCAGTCCCAGAACTGGCACAGACAGAATTAACCCTAACTGCCAAACACAAAGAAACAGCAACTCAGCTGTGAGAAGTCAGAATGTGCACCGCGACGATCTTCGGGCGATGCACACATGACATTACCCCCCTTCTACGAGGGGCCTCCCGGACCCTCAGGCCAGGTTTGCCCGGGTGAGTTCTGTGGAAGGTCCGCACCAAACGATCTGCGTTAATGTCAGACGCAGGAACCC